>JAMKCH010006853.1:0-40155 GCA_023653785.1 Ophioderma brevispina | reverse complement strand
AGTTACATCATTATACACCTTACGTAACTCCAGATAACTTGCACACAATCCATGCGGGGAAAGGGTTATCATTTTGACAGACCAATATAAGCTAATTAATATTCATGAATATGCAAATAATGCAGTCAAAAGCTACACGTAATATTCTGGCACCTCACTCTATCACCCTACCAAGTGTGAAGTAAATCGGGATTAGCGTTTAGCCAGCAGAGCATTTCAAAAAAAGGTTAACTGAAATGTCTGAAAAATATGCAAATAAGCTAATTAAAATTCATGAATATGCAAATAATGTAGCCAAAAGCTACACATAACATTGCGACACCTCGCTCTATCATCCTATCAAGTTTGAAGTGAAAAAGGTTAACCAAGTCATACGGACGGACACACAGAAATTTGGACTAGTATGTGCCTCCATGAACATTCGTTCAGGCGACACAAAAACTACTAGTAGTACTAAGGAGAAAACTACAATGTCAAAGGGCCATGGACCGCTTGCTAATAGCCTTGTACCCAAAATGGCATATTTTACTGAAAGTGGTCAAAATTTTGATATCTGAAGAAAGCTACTATTTTTCTCTTTTACCCTGTGAAATTTTAGGGCTAAAGGATGTTTGGTTTGGAAGTTTTGAGTGAAAATGTGCCCCATTTTGGTACCCTATTGGGCTTAAAAATCATGTGATCTGGCAAAAGAGTCACAAATATTTTAAAATAGCAGGAATAAGTCTGTAGAATTCTCATAAGTTCTTTTTTTTCAAACTGAAAAACTTATAGAAAAGGAAGAAAATACCAGTATGATTATTCAAAGGTATGAATCTCCATTTAATTACGTGTTGTAGTTAGTGTCCATACGGACAGTAATGAATAAAATATCCAATTTTGTCCTTATTAGGCTGCTTTCGGTCGTATTACTTGTAGGGTATGTTAGGACACCTATATTTGTTGCAGAAATGCAAAAATCTGTTTTTTGATGATTTTTTTATTTTCTGATTTAGCAAATCAATGATAGTGCCCTCACATCACAATGGATTGAAATATTGGCACAAAATTGTACAGATAGGGTTTTGGGGTGAAGGCTGTTCTATCAAGATGAAAATTTTAAATACTGAAATTGGGTAAAAGAGTGCTTTGTCAGCGATTTCTACTATTAAAAAAAATGAATACCCGGAATGCAAGCCATTAACATATATTACTTCATGGTTTGTTTAGGTTTCATAATAAAAGTTGATGAATAAATGTAATATGGGAAACTTGAGTGGATCAGGCTTAAAGAAGAATAATTCGAGGTCTAAAATGCACATTGAAATTTGTATGCCAACACAAAGCATTGCACATCACAATTTCAGATTGCAAAAAGTTAATGGCATGTCGTTGAAGTATTTTTGCATAAGAAAATTGACTTCAATAATTTAAATCCTGAGAGGCTTAGCTGCTTTACATGGGGAACAACCCCCTCCTGTACCAACCTCCCCAGGGGTATGGCATTCTGGATACACTCCTGACTTGGGTCAGTTTAATTTAAAGGGTCAAATGAGATTTAAAGCTATATATATTAGTGTGGGCAACATTTTCTTGAAATGTTTTCAAACAAGGAATCTTGTAGAAAGTGAATGTAATGAACTAGTCAATACTTCAAAATGTCAGAAAAAAATGAAGAAATCAAAGTCATATGTAAGATCTATGGTTCTACCACTGGACTATATCATCTTTTCGGATATCTACTTTGAAATCACCCATTAAGTATATTTATTTTCACAAGCAGTATGGTTAAATCTATATCATAAAAATGTTTATTAAATTCATTAATTATATATACAGTTATTATTATCTACTAGGCGGTTCCCGGGTTTCGCGATCACCGGGGTTTCACGATCACCTGGCTTCGTCTGGATACACCAAAGTTTACCCCATTTGACCTCCTTTGACCTTGAATGACCCCCAGATGACCTCGTCATGACCTTAAGGATTGTTGGCATCAACAATCAACCCCACCCTCCAAGTTTCATGTCCATACACCAACATTTACCCCATTTGACTCTTTTGACCTTGAATGATCTCTGATGACCTTTGATCCACTAACCAATACAAAACTCGGTCTTTGGAAGGTCAAGTGGCACCTGCCCACCAAGTTTCAGGAACGTGCAACCCTCGGTCTCCGAGACACCAACATTTACCCCATTTGACCTCTTTTGACCTTGAATGATCTCTGATGACCTTTGATCCACTAACCAATACAAAACTCGGTCTTCGGAAGGTCAAGGGGCACCCACCCACCAAGTTTCAGTAACGTGTGACCCTCGGTTATTTGAGAAAATAGATGTGGTCCATTTGACCTCTTGAACTTGAATGACCCCCAATGACCTTTGATCCACTAACCAATACAAAACTCGGTCTTCGGGGCACCCACCCACCAAGTTTCAGGAACGCGCGACCCTCGGTCTCTGAAAAATAAAAGCGGTCAGACAGACAGACACACTGACAGACAGACCGACCACCGGTATTAATATATAGATAAATAACTCTAAAAATTATGTTTTTTGTTATTAGCTTTGTTTATTTAAATAAAACAATATTCAAAAAAGAACATTTTGTGAGCATAAACAGTTCTGCTTTTGTAAATAAAGGTGCAACAGGAATTTTGGGGCATCCATATTGTGTCACATGTACTTATTACATATATATAGATAAGACCCAGTAGATTTCTTACTTTGTATTTGGAAATGCCTTGAAAGTGAAACAAAAGCCGATTTTGAAATGCTTAATTTCAATATAAAACATATGCTGAATTTGGTAATTGCTTCTATAGTAAATTAGAAATTTACACACAATTTTCAACATTTTTAGGGCCCCCGGATATTTGAAATATCTCATTGCACCTTCAAATGCATTTAGCACATAAGTAATGTTTGGCAATAGCAGATGATCTGTTTATTTTGTTTGTATGCAAGTGATCGAGGAAAAGTTAATGACGGTCATGGCAGGGCCTCCAATTGCCTGCAGTCTACCTAATCAAAAAGTAGTTCCAGTGTTGTTTTTTTTGCCTGGTGATACAGGGTCTGCCATGGGTGTTCTGCTCAGTAACTGTGCACGCACCAGGGCTAACTTTCTGGGTTCAATTGTCAAATAGCCAATAAAATTGCTTACATTTTCAAAGCTGTTTAAGAAAAGATATTTGTTTATTTATTTATTTACACAAATTCTAATGCAAAGTCTCACACGACTGAGTTCCAGTGTAGAAAGAAGTCAAGTAAGATTAGTTGTGTTCCAAAGTTTGGATTAGGAATGTGGGTGTAGTACCTTTTGTTATTGTGACACCAGATTCTCTCAAGTATGGTTAACACCTAATTAATATAATACGGGGGGTTAAAGAAAAATTCCTGTTAGTTTCTGGGCATGCCAATGGAATTGTAAGGGGGGGTACACCCCCTCCCCCGGGGGAATCTGAATTTTTTTTAAGCTGATGTCACTCGATACCTCCATTTAGTACCTAATTATTATAATTACAGTAGCGAAGAAAACAAAAAAAATCCATTGGTTAATGTTTCACATGTCCATGAACGTACCTAGGGGTCCGGGGAATTCCTTAATCATTAGGTGATGGTACCCAAACACATCCATTTCAATGCAGGTTTATTGATATGTATATACTAATTTTTCGTGGTACTATAAGTCTGTTAGCATTCTGTCATCCTCCTTATGTGTGTGAGGTGTTTGATTACGGAAATTATATCAGTCTATACCAGTAGCTTGCTGGTTTTGTTACTAAGGTATGTTGAAATGTGTTTAATGGGAGCTGGCGCGGAATCCAGGGGGGTGCCGGAGGGTGCCTGGGAAACCCCCCCCACCCCCGGCCGCCGGAAATTTTTTTGGACGGAAAGTGATGCTGCACTTGCCGAACTCACCCCGGCAGATTTATATATACGTATATCCATTAACCACTTTGCATAACAAAATGTTAACCATCAACTATATTTTACTTTTTAGCATTATCTAAAATTGTTTTCTATCAAATTTGCAATGGGAAAATGTTTTCGAAAGCGAACATCGCAAGGGTTTCCGATCGGAAGGGGGACACAACCTCCCGCATCCATCCCAGACAGGTATTGATATATACGAACTTTGCATGGGCACTTCATGCTTAAGGTGGATGGTTCCAGCGCCCCGTAGCCGCTCACAAATTGATCTCTAGTTGCATATGCCAACGGACAAATTTTGTATGCGCACTTCTGGATGAGACGCAAGCGTAGTATACGTGTTGTCCCTGTGTAGCGTACGATTTGCGCCCCATTCATTTACGCGTAAGCTAAGAACAAAAGTGAGCTCGTTTGTTATGTAATACTGGTATAGGGCTAGACGTTGTCCCCACTACCCACCCTAATTTAAACACGGTCTTTGTGCATACTTTCAAAACATTTCATTTACATTGTACGGCTCACCTGTAACAAATGCATTGGGAGGTGGCATGATCTTATATTTCAATATTGTCATTCTCAAAATTTTAAGTTTCACAATATTCCGTTCTTCCAACAACCGCCTGTACACGCTACATAGGCCTGTGTTCATGTGTACCTGTGCCTTCTGTTACTTCATCTTACTGCCCTGTGGGCATCATGCATTTTCTAATATCATATGGGGGAGGGGGTGATCTGATCACTGACAAAGGCCTATGTGCGCACACCTCCCCCATCGAAAGGAATGACCCCTCTTACAGTAAATGATATTTGCGGCCTCCATCAAAGGTAAGAGAAAGATGGAAAATTATCGTTTAATTTTGAAAAGGAGAAGGAGAAGAACTAGAATAAACAGATAGAATACGCCATACATAGCAAAATGAAATCCCGAAACGGGAACTGTTGTTTCAAATTTTTATAATGCGTTTTTTTAAAGGCATAACGAATAATAGGATGCGAGGTTTTCCTCTAACAATTATAATTAACAATAAAGACGACAAGAGAAGGAAGACATAATCACACTTTCGTCAGAATGAAACAGAATTCAAAGATTGTTAAAAAAATAATTGTTGTACGTGGGCCCTATCACTTTAAATTCCAATTCTACAGACGCGTGTTTGTTTTGGGTACGATATAAAATATAATAAAATCCTGTTCTTTGGCTTTGATGCGATAGGACTTTTTTTGTAACAGTCACTAAGTTTAAAAAAAATGTTGCTAAACTTTGGAGCGCCTTTTGGTACTCACGTCAGTTACACGCGTCTCCAGTGCGTAGTATATACGACGCTTTGCGACACCGTAATGTCGCAATGTTGTTTGAATCACAAAAACGTGTTCTATTTTAAATACAGAAAAAGGATAGAACCGTTACCCTAATTTTGTCTTAGTAATCGAAGATTTTATAATGCGCCAACTTTTTATCAATTTTCAAAAAAAAGTTATTGGAGAACCGAGCCGGAATTTTTTTTTGTAACATTCAAAACATGTATCAAAACAGTGAATTTTCCATGATTTGTATACAAATTTATACTAAAAAAGCTTAAAAAAAGAAAAAACCTAAAAAATTTTTTTTACCACCCCCCCTTCAGGTTGTTTCCCGGCCTGCTAAAACCCCTTTTTGGTGCAAATTATTTAATGGTAATTTCCAATTGACATGTTCCGCTCCTTTACTCGAAAAACAAACATCCACCGGGGTATAGGTAAGATTACAGGGTGATCCCAAAGTGATCGATAGGGGGGGGGGTGGTACCACCCCCCCCTCCGGAAGAGAAGTACCACCTGCCTAACACAACACAGGAACATCACAGACCTAACTCGTGATTTGGTACCAATAGATAGCTAGGTCCTCTCTTTCCATTGCTACCAAATGAGTAGCCAACTGCCTAGCCTTACGTCACCATGACGTCATAAAGTTCGCTGTCATCAAACGCCATTTCCATAGACACACACGTGAAAAATTCAATTTTTCCGCCAAAAAGTTAAATCAGATTTTCATGCGGTTTTGGACTCTACTTGATGGTAAGACTTGTTTTTATGACATCATTTTAACTATAATAGGGTTGTTTGAGTCGGCAAAATTTCGAATATCAATTTTCCACCCTATATTCATTATTTCGTACTTTCCTCAACATAATACGTCAGGGTGACGTCATACGTGGGAGTTTAGTACTTATTTTGGTACAATGGAAAAAGAAACGCTAACTATCCTTTGTTACCAAATTTACAGGAATCGGATTTTCAATTAACGAATCACAGGGGGGGTGGTAACCACCCCCCCCCTTCGGGAGTTTTGTTACAAAATGGCTCAGTAGACTAGAGTTAAAACCGGTCATTTTGATGACTTGTTTCTCAAAAACGAGTATCGTGACCCCATTTTTTATTTTATTGATATTTGATTCATATCGTATGAAATCATGTTTAGCACGAAATCTTGGGGAAAATGTCAGTAAATTCTATCATGGACCAGCCACCTTATTCAACAAAACTTAACCCATCACTAATTTTACTTTTTAAATACTGCTGATCATACCTATACATTTTTCATTTTGTTTCTATCAAATTTGCATGGGAAAATGTGTTTTGGAAAGCTTGATATAAGAACTCTCGAGAACACTTTATAATGCTTAATTCAAACAAAAACTTAATCCACACTATTCTTTTACTTTTTTAAAATGCTGATCATACCTATATAAGCGTAAAAAGCATAATGCTACACATGTAAGTGAACCATTTTATCAGTTGTTTCTAATCGAATTGCAACTTGGGGAACATGGTGTTTTGGAAAGTAAACATTCCCAAAAGTTCTGCGCTTCGCGCGGAGGGGGGACACCCCCTCCCACACCCACCCCCCGGACAGCTTGATTCGACCTCTGCATGAACTTAATGCTTAATTCAAACAACCTTAAAATTATAAAAATAAAAGCATTTATTAAAACCCCATCCACTATAATTTACTTTTTAAATGCTAATCATACATATTAATTTAGTGAACCACTTATAAATTTCAAGTTGTTTCATCAAAAATGCATGGGGAAAAATGGTTTTGGGAAAGTAAACCTTCCAAGGGTTCTGCGCTTCGCGCGGGAGGGGGACACCCCCTCCCCGCACCCACACCCCCGGACACGTGATAACGAATCTGGCATGAACCTTTATGGGCTTAATTCAAACAAAACTTACCCATCACTAAATTTACTTTTTAAAAAAATGCTAATCATACATATAATTAAGTGAACCCCTTATAAAATTTCAGTTGTTTTTCCTATATCAAAAAGCATGGGTAACAATGTGTTTTGGAAAGTAAACATTCCACCCACCCCCCCGGACAGTTGATATACGAACTCTCGAGAACACTTTATGCGTAATTCAAACAAAACTTATTCCATACGACTATATATTTTACTTTTTAAAATGCTGATCTACCTTATAAGCATTAAAAAGCGTTGTAACACATGTAGAGAAACCATTTATGTCACGTTGTTTCTAAATCGAATTGTGCATTGGGACATGTGTTTGGGAAAGTAAGCTTGAAAGGGTTCTGCGCTTTCGCGCTGGAGGGGGTGACAAACCCCCTCCCGCAACCCACCCCCCGGACAGCTGATAACTCATGCATGAACACTTTATGCTTAATTTCAAACAAAACTACCCATCAAACAATATTTACTTTATAAATGTTTGATCCATACTTATAAGCAAATAGTTCAATGTTTCCAACCCTCAATTTGCAATGGGAAAATGTTTTTTTTTTTTTGGAAAGCGAACATGTAAGGGTTCCCTCGAGCTTTGCGCGTGAGGGGGAGACCCCCTACCACCCCTCGCACCCCACCCCAGACGCTTGATCTACGACTCTCCATGAACACTTTTGAAATTCCAAACAAACTTAACCCCAATCAACTCCAGTCAGATTAATAATTTTGTTGGACAGAATCAAAAACACATGCAAGCGTGGACTGCGTGAGCCAGGAGGAACTTCGCACCTCGTTTCGCGATGGGTAATTGGTCGAAGAATGCGGCCGAACCTCCGCGGAACTTGTTGTGTCTTACACGAGGGTGTGCTTATCTCCTGTCCAAGTAATTATTAATCTGCACTGTAGGCCTATTTTTCCTTTTTAAACATGCTCATCTACCTAAATTTAAGTGAACTCACTTCTAATTTCAAATTGTTTCTGTCAATGCATGGGGAAATGTGTTTTGGAAAGCAAATATTGCAAGGGTTCTGCAAACCCACCCCCCTACAGCTTAATATACGAACTCTCCACACGTTATGCTTAATTCAACCAAACTTAAAATACCCATCAACTATATTTTAGTAATTAAATGATCATTCCTATAAGCATTATAAAGTGAACCCAATCAGAAATTCATAAATTGTTTTTTTTATATCAATTTGCATGGGAAGGTGTTTTGGCGAGAGTAAAGTTGCAAAAGTTCCTGCGGCACCAACCCCCCTCCCTGCCGTAACACCCTGCGCGCTATACTTGCGAGGTGTCATGACTATTACCTAAAACCCCGTCCCACCCCAATATGCAGGGCCAACTAAAAAAAAAACATGACTCAAATTATCAACCCCGGCCAGCGCAGACAAAAAACAACGTCCTCAAGGCATAGGCAAAAACAATCCAGCCTATGACTTGGATTGGCCTCACCCAAACTTCCACCCCCCTTGAAGTCTAATGGTGCGCCCTTACGACAGCCCGCTAGAGCTCTTTCTCGATCATTGTTTAGTACGCTGGTCCCTTGCTACCTAATTCTTTATCTTACACTTTACTTGACCTTCTCGTCGTTCAAACTTCACCGTGCCTCGTCGTTGGGCCCTTTTTTTGCTCCCTTTTATTTTGATATAAACGTATATACTCGAAAAGTCCTTATCAATTGTCCTGAAACAATGAACTCTTTCTAGCGCACTTAGATCTCAGTGATCTAACAGGTCCCCGCAACTACAGTGGAAAAGTTTGATTGCCATGATAAAAATGAGAGCTTCCACGCTTCGCGCGGAAGGGGGATAGCCCCTCCCGCACCACCCCCGCGCCGGCTACGCGGCGCCGTGGCTGCTCGCATCCCATTCAATCACAGCAAATTTAAAATTTATCTTGGCACCCCCCCTCTAGTCATTCTGGATCAGCCCCTGAAGCCTCCAATCCCCCTAGCGAAATGACATCGCCCTTTACCTTTTAATCGTTCTTTTGAAATTATACATAGGCAACTTTTATATGCAAACCATTGAATGTGTATGTTTCTAGAACCATTAGGCCTAAATGTTACCTCCATATGTTGACTGTTTAAACATTTTGAAGTAGTGTAATAAAATAGTAAGAGACAGTATTCTGCTTGAACATTGATTTACTGATGAACTTCGCAAGTGAATGGTCACACCAAGTTTGAAATTGATAACTTACCTTTCTAACATTGATCTCCTTTAAGGCAGATTTAACAGTATAATCAGTAGGGAGGTTAGTACTTGTCCCATTAGTTTCATGTGTTATCTTTTGTGTTTACGGTATTTCCATTTGCCTTACTCGCTTGTTCAATCAACAATGAATACGTTAACTCAACCCAGCTCTCCTGATTTGGTTTCGGTCGATTTCTGCTACAGTGTTTTAAGCTCTTTAGATTTCGCATGATCCAATACTTGCGTAAAAAGGGTAAAAGAGAAGGATAAGGTAGAAAAGGAGGGAAGAAGAAGGGAGTAATAAGTCGAGATAAAACTGGAAAAGAGAGGCGGAGTAGATTGCAGAACTGTTTCAATCATCTTGATCCCAGTTTCGGGCAAATCAAGGTCCCATATCGTCTCTGATTTCACTGCAAGTTTCAGTTGGGTTTACTGTAGCTAAAATCACAACGGCGTTGAGACAGGAGAAGTAAATATTCCATAATATAAATCCCAGTTTCCGGTCAACTCATGTTCTCAACTTGTTTAGTCTCCTGTTTCATCACCGGCAAGTTTATAAATTGCGATTGTTTTAACGTGGTCACCCAATAATATTGCCCACGATAACATTGTACGTGCAATTCTATGCTTCTTATTTTCCACCACTGACATGACTGCGTGACTCAGAAGGTACACTGGGTTTGAACTATTATCCTCACTAACGATGCCTTTAGTCATGCAAAGTTCAGGACAAAATGTTTTTTAAGCATAACGAAATTTATATACAATCTTCGTAAGTTATTAAGGACCCTTGACCCTCTTCTTACATTCCTCCTCCATTGGTTTGTTTATTACTACCTACAACATTCGTAACAGAAAGAGTTTTCTTTCAATCGTTCCTTTCTTGGTTTGGGTCTTAATTGTATTTCAATACAATCGTAAAAAAGAAAACCAGTTTTTAGTACTCGACAAGCTTTTTGAGACTCACAACAATGGGTAACAACCCAGGTGTGCGTTAAGTAAGATATGGCCTCATTTTTCACGACATTCGTGAAAATAAACACGCTTTTCGGGGGCCCTTCGCCTCAGCCGTATTTTCCACGAATGTCGCCAAACACGGCCATTATCTTTTACTTACCCCCCCCCCCCCCCTTCCCTGGTTGAGCCATAAGTGATCTTTGGGATTTGCTCTCTGCCTGGCAATGTTTGAGTTTAAGGAAGTGACAGTTTTGATACCAAAAGATGGAAAGCAGTAATACTAAAAGACAAAGCAATTTTGAAATTTGTCATTTATGTTTCCTCTATCAACATGAGTGAACTGTAATGCAAAACCCTTTCAGAGTAACACTCCCATATGAATACAATGTTTTGTTTATCGTGTAACCCTTGTGTCCATACCAGCCTATAATAGACAATCATTCCAGGGCACCGTTACAACGACCTCCTTGTGTACCATCTATGATACTTAACTGACCTGTTGCCTTCTGGTATCATCTCTACCTGACAGGCAGAGTTAATTACAGTAGTGAGTTGAAGCTTTGAACTGTGCCATAGTTGAGACGAGTATATAACAAGCCTGCAATTTATAATGAAGTGTGAAGCTGCTAGAATGTGCTTATTTGATGGATAGGACTTTGAAATCCCCATTGCTAGCATCACTTAGATCCTTGAACCAAGTTTAATTTTGCAAAAACAAAACTGAAATGATGAAATCTCAAAAAATTTCAATACTTAAGCATGTTGAAAGCAGCCACTAAGTACTTTTCGGCCACACACCTGGGGGGGGGGATTCACCTCAAACTTTGGTTTTTGGTAGGGGTGGGTGCGGGTGTGAAGTGCCAGACTTGGAGCTTGTGAATGACAGTTTAGCAAAGAGGGTTTCCGGAAGTAATATTGACTCTGGAACTTAATTTTTTGGCCAAATTTGAGGTTTAAGGAGCAGTAAGAACTTGCAAATTCACGGGGACGGACAACACTCACATATGAATGGACCGATATGGGTTTAAGGCGAGACTCTTTCAAACCATGGGGTAATTGACAGAAAAGGTACACACTAGGGTCTTTGGGCGAGAGGTGTGAAAGCACTATGTCTGCGGGAGCCATATCCGGTCACCATAGACGATAACGAATAAAGCGTGAAACGAATGTTTCGTGAAGAGTCTACTAAATTGAGTGCCTTATCCTTATATTATTACCTCGTAGCCGGACCTATAATTCCTTACTATATTACTTCCGCAACGGCATGAATTCAGTTATTCTGCCGCCACATCCTTCACATTCAATTTTTCTGTTGAGGGCCCTGCCGAATTCATAGGGTGTGCACAATACTAAATTCTTTCCAACGTCCCCCAAAATACATAGGGAGTAGTTGGCAAGCCTTTGCAAAATTTTTACCCCAAAATGGGGTCTTGGTTGAAAAAAAACTTCAACTTTCAAATCTTCTAAAAAGTCATGAACTTAGAGTCTTCTCAGTAAAAATTTTCTTATTTTTTTAAAAATGTTTTTTTTTTTTTTTTTTTAATTTTTTAGTTTTTTGCTTTTTTTAAAAGCTATAGATCTATTTTTACATATAGTGAATCTTACGACTATAGGCCTACGGATTATGCTTAAGGACAAATCACGGAATTCTCATTTGGCCCACCCGTGACGTCATTGACACCTATCTCACTGAACGTAAATACAAATTAAAGCTCGTTAAACATGTAAAGCAATAACGGAATAAAGCCACAGGTATGCTGGTCAACCGTGACCGCACGGCAGCAAAACAGATATTGCCAAAATCATGAGGAACGCCAACTCCTCCCAACATTCAATCCCTTTTTTAAATTCGGAAAGAGTGCCATATGGCCCTCCCTTACGAATTCCTGCAGCCTTGACCGAATAAACCACAGGATAAGATTGTCAAGATTACTCTGCCTTAGTATGCCTCAGCTTCAAAGTCCATGCGATTTTCCATCATCCAAGTTGGCAATTGGACGGCTGTTGTTTATCTGCATTCCCAGCATTTGTAATAACTATTTTAGTTTACCTTTCACATATCAACCTTCATGACTGACTTCAGTTAGATCGGCACGCGTGTGCAGCAGCAGTCATTGACAACACTGTTTTCCACTCTGAAATTTGACCCGAAATATGCTCTAGGACTACGGTAACGGACCAATATGGCCTTGAACATACATAATCTGGAGAATTATTCTAAAAGCCCAATTTGAATGCACATGCATGCTTTCGGTAGCAGGCAGTACTTGACAAACAGTTTCTCCACTGCTACAGGACAACATTTGCCATTTGCTCCTGGCGCATTGTACATACCAATATGCTCCAGGAGCATATTCGACAGGATATTGTTTCCAGATTATTTATGCTCCAGTAACATGAATGTCGGGACAAACCCTTTGACGGCGCATACTTCCTGGTTCACTGCTTATTTACTACTTGCGAAAAAAATGCACTTACCTCTGATTGGCCACCAAGATGCTGCTGTTGCCTGGTGTCACCCGTCCGATCACACGCCATATGCGCTGATACTCTCCCTTTTACAACAGGAAGTACCGCATTCATCAAAGGGTTTCTGTCTTCGAGTATACTTATGCTCCCCTGGACCATAGGCTTCTGGAGCATAATTTTTCGGGCCAAAATCTCAACGAATCCATATAACGATCTTTACCCTGAAGTCCTTAGTTCCCTCCGATTTTTTGGTTTGTAAAAAAAAAATTCCGCCGCTTTCCTATATTATATCAATGCAGAAATTCACAGCTTTCATTGACACTAATTTTAACTTTCTAATTCCAAATGTGACAAAGATATCGCCTAAAACAGTTGGCGCATTGTTTTTAAAAAGCTTAAAAAGGGGTTACTTAAGTATTACGCATCTGTTGCCGGACTATTTTAGTGGTGCCCCCTTTTAATGTTAATGTGAATATACCTCAAGGGGACGGACAATGCCAACCTAACGCAACAGCGAATGCAAACGCCATCAACTTCCGGTTGCTAGTCCTTTGGGAACACGTCATGTGTGGAAAACTGCCCATATGTAATTTTCGCGGGTTAATCCACTAAACCCCAAATTTTGAAGTCAATAATTTTAGTCAAAATTACCATAAACTTACTAGATTTACTCGACTAAGGTTTAAAATAGATTTTTGTTATTACTGCACCAGAGACTGCTATAGTAAATGCCAGGTAACAGTTTCCCCAAATTACCGTTTGAAATCCAATGCCCAAATCAACGTCGTGTCCTCCCTCCCCCCCACTATGAGCTGTTGGTGCTGCTACTAATTGGCAGTAATTTTTATTAATTGCTAACCAATGCCATTCCTCAGACCAGACAAGAATTAATACCCTGCCCCCCCCCCACCAGCACATGGCAGAACAATTAGTAGCCTATTGTTATGTGCACTTATCCCCACGTCAAAACTCTATACACCCCCATGCTGCTGCATCACCACAACCACCTTAACATAACAACAAACTCTCCTTTTCTATACCTCTTCCTCCACTTGTTTATGAGCACACTGAACACAGAAGTTCACATTTCCTAAAATTAATTTCAGATCAAATTGCAAAACTCTCAAATTTCAAAATGATCTAATTTGTCCATAATTAAAATCATTTATGATACCTCGTTGAATATTTTTTGGGTGATTTCTGCATAGATATAGAGGGGTCAGTAGTTACCTTATGAAATCTTAGGCTAGGCGGTCGTCTTTTTACCGTTCCGTAAAAGACGCGCCTCATTTTTTTCCAAATCCCGGGTTTTTACATATTTGGAATGCTTGCCAGTGTATTAGATCACAACCTTAAGTGACATAGCAGAATACACCGTCTTTAATGTAAAAAGATGATTGGAATTTTCTGCTGTGCACGATAAAAATCAATTATGGTTCCTAGACGGACTTTAGTAAATATGCCAAGGTAAAAACATGTTTGTGCGTTTCTGTTTGTACTTTTTTTTTGTGCCAATGACGTCTTGTTTAATGTGGGTCTACAATCGATTTCATTGTGCAATTTGAGAGAATATCGTAATTCTCAAAAAATGCTCATGTCAAATGCTCTGTCTATCGAAAACATTTCCACTCTGTCAAAACAGTGCTAGCAATGTTGTGCAAAGTAATACAACACCTGTAATCAACCGCCCTATCCATCATATAGACGTATCATCACGGTCACTGGAATTAAATGCTGGGGCCATAGTAGGTAACACGGGAGTTTCCGTAACCTGACACTTGACAAGCAATTTTTTTCTGACAACCTTAGGAATTCCGACCCTTAACGAATAAACATGTGCTTAATTCCGTGAAGGGTTTCCCAAATTCATAAGTGTGTCAGAAAAATTGTGTCACATGTGCCAGGTTACGAACTCCCGCAATGACCCGAAGGCATTGCAGAATATCAAGTCTGTGGGTGATCTGCTCCAACAATTCTAAGTTGGATCAAATTTAGGTCAAAAATCGAACACAAAAAGGAATATGATTTCATTTCGTCCTATATTAAGAACCAGAGGGGCAACTGCTCGCCCTATCTCAACCCCCACTCCGCTGAATCACTGTATAGTAAATCAAAATCAGTACATATCAACCTACCACCAACCCACTGGTCCCAAGTCGCGCATGGCACTATAGCCATCCGCCCCATTGCTAGCGAATGAATTGGGTGTAACAACAGACTCAGGTATATATCGCACAGTGGATAATCCATGCCCAGCTGCAAGGCGTAGAATGGGCGGTTTGCTTAAGATTGTTTTAATAGTTTTAGTCCACCTGTCTAGTAGGCTGAGTGAAAGCGCTGCAAGTATTCCATATATGTATACAGCGCCTCGTATACTTATGATATCTCTTTGCAACGAGAGGAAATGTACATGAATGTCCATAAAAAACAAAGCCTGCAATTGGTTGCCAGTGAAGTCGCTTCGTATGGATGTAATCCTTTCACTAATGATGTGGCATTACAAAATATACAATCCACATTTAGCAAAGTGATCGATACCATCATCGAAGCAACGGCTAAAAAATGATATTTTTTCAATATGAATAGTAGTTTGGACTCCCCTCAAGCCGTCTTTTCTTGGAAGACCGCGATCGCTCTTCCAATCCATGAACTGTCTGTTCTTAAGCTCATCGTGGATCATTGCTGCTGTCCCTGCATGGGGTACTGCTTCGTGTAACTCATCAGTTGCTCTTGAAGTTGACGCATGAAGAATTAAATGCCGCAACAATGCCCCAGCTGAAACTACTGAAACAATATTCCGCCGAGTAACAGCAGCGCATTCCTCCATCCAAAGGTGTCTAGAAGGGCCTGAGAAAGAGGAGCCATCACCATGACGCCTAAACACATTGCGTTCTATATGCCACACCTGTAAGCTATAGGGTACAACTTGTCAAAGTACTGCGCAAGTGTGACAATGCTCGGAATAAATACCATCGCAAGGCTATACCTGTGAATGAAGATAAACAAAAACTAACTGCAGCGTTGTTAGCAATTTTCACTTCTTTATTCTTATCTATTTGACTATGTGGGATTACCACCACCCTGGGTTAAAATCCGAGCCACGTGATTGTACTGGAATGTATTCCATGTGCTCCAACTTTACCTCTCATAAAAAAGTACATATCGAGCATATTGTGTTTATGAAATGTCTTTTGTTTATTGACAAGCAAAAAAGAACTAAGTTTTTAATTCTTTTAGGATTGTGTACTCGAAGTTTGCGCGTTGTGCACGAAATGTCCATTTTATCATTAAATTTGTACTTGAAAATAATAATACTTTTTGATGTTTAAACATTTCATCATTTACTGATGTACCTCAAAATTACGTTTGATATTTTAACTTTTTGATATGGAATGTTGTACCCGGAATAATATTTTTGCATTTAGTACAGACTGTTCCATAATTAGTCAGATTGTGACTACAGATGCACCCCCTCGAATCGTCGCTTGATATCCTGATATACACTATAATCGCGAGTATAGGATAGGCACTGTGGAAGTGATGGTTCGCGCCCTAGCTGAGAAATCGGTAGCATCACTGCAACTAGCACTCTAAGAGGTGAAGGCCGATGTCCAGTCATCACCGCATGATTAAATGACATTTGGGCAAGTAGGCTTACACATGTAAACTGCCGTGATCAAATTTAAAAATAAAAAGAAATCTATTGGGGTTTCGTTAACATGATTGGCTATGTTTTAGAATCCTTTATCTATTAATTATATTCATTAGAAATACGGGAAAATATTCTAATTACATCAAAAAAGACAAGGCGCTCAAGAGTCACAGTTGAGTTTATCAGCGTGTTCGATGTCTGTTTTCCACCTGGTCCCAAATACAAAATGACATGTATCTTCATATACCTTTGTGGTACTCAATTGAAAATAGGGGCCACGGGTATGCTTCCATATGTGGGATCAGACAAGGAGACCAACCCCATTCAATGCGGCCATGGCCTTAAACCGTACAGGTACTCTTTAATGTTAAAGCCCATTGTCCGCCTCGGTAGAACTGTTATTTTTTTAACACTCCACACAAACGTGAATGGCGTGACTTACATGTTTGACACTCAAATTTGATAGGATGACATACTTTAAGGGTCAAATCCTGAAATACATCCGCTTCAGGATTGTCCGTACAACTAGTTGTGTCAACATTAGACCAAAGGAGGCACAAATTACGCTTATACCGAGAAAGGTTCCTCCAGTCATTACCAAAATTCGATTATCCACGATGTGTCTGTAAGAACACCTCGGATGACCTAAGACGTGTCAGAAAATATGGTTACAGAAGTTACACGAAGCTGGTCCCCTACGTTTTCAGTTTCTCAGATATACTGTGATTTTTCTTGAGAATACAATACCCGGGCTCACCCAACCGGCAACCACTGACCGCCGCTTGATCGTTACCAAGCTTTGCCAAAACTCGGACAAATATGGCACGCCAAGGTGTTAATGCAATGGTCCCCATCGTTGGTGGTTCTAATCCCATTGATATGTCTTTTTATACATGATGGGACGCAAAAACTTATTATAACAGGGTTACATCTATGTTTCGCTCTCGCGTGCCATTTTGTCCGCGATTTGTAACGATCAGTACGTCATATCAACATATTGAGTGAGCCACCGGGATAAAATTGAGACTTAATCACCAACATTCCCAACCAGGAATGCACTCCTCCCCCCTCACCCACACAGGTTTCCAGTGCGCCTACACCTACGAGTCCTGTCACAAGGCGATGTCACACAATTTTTCTCACGTTTCCATGCGTCAAGGCTTTTTTGGAAACCAGCAAAGGTTTTACAATGGAGTTATGGAGATTGAAACAGGGGGAATAGGACCCCCTGGGCCACTCATCTGTGATACTGACTGTATGATCGTTACCAAAAGCGCGGACAAATATGGCACGCGGGAGCGAACATATATGTGAACCCTGTTGTAATTCAGTTTTTGCGTCCAATCATGTATACAAATACATATCCAGGGATAGCACCACCATACGATGGGGAACATTGTCATTTAACCACCATGCTGTGCCATATTTGTCTGCGTTTTTGGCAAAGCTTGGTAACGATCAAGCGGTCAGTGGTGCCGGTTGGGTGAGCCCATCGCCCGGGAAGGACATGAACAAGTTTCGTATAAAAGACGCTACGCATGTTAAGCTTGACTTTGTTTTTGGGTGAACCCCCAGGCCAAAAATCACCTAAACACCTATACACACAAGAGGAATTTATTGCACCATATCCTGTTCTCATATTTTGTTTACGGTTCAGATTTTCTTAATACGTGATCGATATAAAAATACAACTTTTGTTATACCAATTTGTTATACACAAATTGTTTTTAACACAATTGTTACTCTGTTCTGACTTTCGCTTGTTAGGGTTACTTTTATCACGTTCAAAATACTCACTAACAAAGGCCCTTACAAGTGAGCATCAGAGTAATCGTGGATCCAATTATCCAAGCGTGTGTTTCGAACTGATTCCATTAGCGTGGGAAGAAGAACTGCAAAGAGGTGATGATCCCCTCAATATGAATGATATGGTGCATGTGCTCAGTAATATCACCCAAGCCCAGCCGGAATCTTTGCGATTAATTCCTGACGGCATTACTTGCTATAAAGAATGAAAATATGTTAGTAATTTCGGAGACTTACTTTTGTTCTCTCGATACCAACTGATGTACTCGTAAAATGTAGAGAGAAACGGAGAAATTCAAACAATGATTTTATTTCTTTTTTATTTATATTACTAATCTTTTGTTCTGGTATATCCAGTGTCTCACCTATTGTTATTAATCGACAATTCGAGTACCATTACTTTTCAAGAGTGGTTATTTGTATGCGGGTTTCTGTGTTATTCCTTCCATCCGTTTATAATAACCGTTACGTGTAATGGGACCTAGAACATGTAAAAATACATGTCCCTGCTACATCACGGACAGCTTCCATGAAATTCTAGAACAAATGTTATTATTCTGTATGAGAACTAGTTGGATATTCTGAAAAATCTAAAAAAATAAATAATAATAAGTTACAACAATAATAAATCGAAATTAAAAACAATAAACAAGATTGAAATAATGAAGAATTAAAAAATAAAAATTTAAAGAGATTCAAATAAAATGAATCACTACAGAAATTCAAACTTTAAAACATCCAGATAAAAATCCAAATAACAAACAAGCAAACAAACAAAAAATCAGTTTAAAAAAATTAAAACAACAAAATCGCCCCCCCCCCAACTTTTCTCCATCAAAATGGAAATTTTGGTATCAGAAGAAAGTTCATATTTTTGTCATTACTCCAGTGAAATGTTTCCTTTTGTTTTATGAACACCGTCTCACAAGTTTGGTATACCACATTTATTAACACACACTGTCTATGGGCCAATTCAGTACACATTTTTGCTTCTGCTATCCAAACAGCTGGGCCGATTTAACTCAAAATTTGTAATTGGTGATATGCTTCCATATGAAGGATAAAGTATATGAAAATTTGGATCATGATCGGTTCACCCACCTTTTAAAATAAATATAAATACAAGAAAAACAATCAAAATAAAAACGCTACGAGACCACCTCGGTTTTATATTTGTGTTAAACATTTGTAAAAGTGTGGTTAAAAGAAAATCCACGTTGAGAATACTTGATGAAATTGTCAATAACAAAAGAGTTACAGATAAGCCAACATAATTATAAGAGGTTAAAAATTAAATCTATTTCATTAAAATCAAACTTTCGTTCTTCTGTCTCTAAAATAACTACAAAATATCAATGAATAAGAACCAGAGCATCAATGGTACAGTAGATCAAGAAGATCTGGAAGACAGGTCTGGCCAAGTTAACCTATTGACCTTCCGTGAAAGTGCCTTATAGTTTAGCAATCCAACCGCTTATATAAACTTTGTATTTATCAAATACAAACTTTGTATTTGATTAAATACAAAGTTTGTATTGTAAATTATAATTACCAGGTATTTATATTGCCCTACAAAAGAAACGCGTCGCCTACATAAACCATTAATTACATTACCTGTGTAAACTCCGTATACGTAAGTGTGATTAGTTTTAGTTTAGGATAAGTCCGCACAATTTCTCACCATCATGGCTATCACGACTATAGCTCTTTTCTCATATAGCAAACTATTTATTAATATCATACACTGTAAAAAATATTGAGTAAAAAAGGGATTGCTCTCTAAAAAAGAGTAAACTTTTACTCGAAATAGAGTAAATTTCACTCAAAATGGAGTGAAATTTACTCAATTTCGAGTAAAAGTTTCTCTTTTTTAGTGAGCAATCCCTTTTTTACTCCATATTTTTACAGTGTATGGACTTACTTAGTCATAATATAAACATTCTACGAGTTCGTAATTAGTATTAGTAGAAAGAAAATTAAACTCAAAGATTTAATGCTGTTATCCATGAATGTTATTTCCAGTCGCTTTATTTTCGTTTCGTATTCGTGCATCAGAGTTTCCAGGCACTTTTTTATTTTCGTTCCGTAAAATTAAACAGAACTTTAATGTGAGTATGGTTAGATATACACGTCTGTGGGTGATGTAAGCACATAGATGTGTCGGTGATTAGTTGGTGATGTCGGTTGCAATCACACTACTTGGCATAATTTTTTTTTTTTTTGTTTGACGGAATTTTTAAGGGAAAAATAAGAAATATTACAATTTACGGTGTCTATAATTTTAAGGACATTTTGACCAATGTGATTAAAAATAGTGCGACATAGTATCAAAGTTATTCTAACGAAGGGTATTTAGCTCGTCGATTATCTATACCATACTTGGGAAATTTAAAGTCGCCGGGTAAGGAGTAAATGTTAGGCGGCGCGATTTTTTTTCGGCTTCATGATTGACTATTATTATTTATTTACACTTATGCAACTTGGACATGATATCTTTGTGTATTTTTATTTACTGTCATGGCGCTATTTGATATTGAGTGAGTTGGTTCATTTAATTATATTATTGCGCAATCCCAACCTCTTCTCAATAAAACGACTGGTCGCCCTTTGTTTGTTCAGAGAGATCCTCTGGAGGGTGTAGATGCTGATTGTCCAGATGACTCGTTTGCCCCTTTATTGGCATCTCAAGAATCTGACAAACGTATCTCTATTGTACCAGGTATACCTTCGACTCCAGTTGCCTCTAATAGAGTGTATGAGGTGGAGAAGATTTTACGTGGAAGGTACAGGGATAACCAGCTTCAGTATCTTATTAAGTGGCGTAATTTCCCAAACTCCAGGAATACATGGGAGCCTGTTGAGAATCTAAATCAAGCTGCTCTAGATTTCCTGAAAAATAATCCTGTGAAGATAACTGGAAAGTGCAAATAAGATGTTTTGAGTTTAAATGAATAGTATATTTAAATTATGAGAAAGGCGCTGTATGTTATGGAAAGTTTGTCTAAGTATTGCAATATTTTGAACTGTATTATTGAATAAATAGTATTTCTAATATATGTGTACCGGGCTTGAGTTTATATTTCAGGGAACCGGGTTCTGCAACGCGGAGTTATTCGCCTTCATCAAGTAAGAAGTTGGATTTGAACTTGACCTAAATGAACTGTAGACTCCAGAAGGTTTGCTTAAATGTACTGCGATTCACCCCTACAATGAATTTTAAGTATTGAAAATTCTGTCTATTAGTCGTCGAATGTGTCGTAAAGCTTTTTCTGTGTATATAGAACCATCCAAAAGTTTGATTCTCTTTATATCTGATTATGCGGTGTGAGGAATGATAACCAAAAACACCATTAAAATTGCAAAGGTTGCTGCATCATATTTTTCCTTTATGAGACTTTTGCATTTCTACGGTTTGTCATGTAAACCGCAAATGTTAATACATGACTGGTCCAGTTTTGGTTTTTCACACGCTAACGTCTTCGTGTAATGTCTCCCGTGTAAAGTCCTTCTGTCTTCAAGTGTCTGCCAAGCTGCAGTGAATGCATTCCCGTGAATATCTTCGCATTTTGAAATTATGCTGGAATATAGAATTTTGCTTATAAGCCGTTGTCCTCGAAAATATTTTTGCTTACGACACATGAAACTATCATTGAATCAGATTTTTTGTGAATCGCATTTTGTTCAGTTCATTGGTTTTCATCAGAAAGAACAACGACAGGGAATGTTAGGTTCAGGTCCGACCGAGATCTTCTGGCCAGGATTCAGCGTCAAGAGTATAACTTTAGGTAGTTTAAGATGTAGTGTAAGATTTTCACACTTCACTGATAGGGCATGAAGGAGACACTGTAAATGTCCGGTTTAGGAATGTACGGGGTCTTGGTCATGCTGGTCAGAGTTGTGTTAGTCTGTTAACCCTCCCCCTCTGATATTTATCGATGCTCAAGCTAGAAGCTGGAACTGAATGTTGGCAAAGTTTACACCAGTATATGAAATTGTTCAAATAATTGAAATTGCCAAATATCATAAATCAAAAATCATGGTTGATATCGATTGTGTATGGACTAGCAAAAGTGTGGAAAGTTAAAATTCAAATTGAAATTAGATTTTCCATAAATTGTCAGGCGCCAATAGGAAAGGCGGAGTGTATGTTATGGCGCTATTGATATTGCGTGAGTTGGTTCATTTTAATTATATTATTGCGCAATCCCAAACTCTTCGCAATAAAACGACTGGTCGCCATTTGTTCGGGGTTAGTATCGCCCAGTTCTGTACGTGAAAAGACGTCGGGTCGTGCTCTTTATTATCCTACGTTGGCTCGCGAGTTCCTTATTTAATATGAGTTGAGTAGAGTCATTTATAAATTTAACTGCATAAGGGGTTTGCACTTCCGTTAGGGGCATAACGGGGGGGGGGGTTACTAGGGACACCCCCTAATAGAAACAATTTATAAAGAATGTTTAGATGAAATCCACCAAAAGTCGAAGGATTCACAAGACATCAACAAAAGAAATCAAAACGAAGAAATGGTTCAGTAAGAAAATTAGGGGCAAAACATTGATTTACATTTCGCGTAAAATTGTGCGAAAAAGACACGAATTTGTTTCTGCATTTTCTACGGCATTGCTTCACCTAGGACTGTGCTGATTGCTTTAATTGGTGAAGAATGAACTATATTTACCACATAAAGGTCAAACATAAATGTCTCATGCCATTTTTCTTATATTTTTTAGGGTACTTGTCTTAATTTACCATAGGGTCCTACAGTAAAACCGCTATAGATGTAGATAAAGTATTATTGCTCCAATGGTAAATATACTTTGCAAGATTTTTTTATTAATTATTTACTGGTTTATGTCACGAGGTGTATGACATTAGGAAAAGCAGGAATCACAGTAATCTATAGAGTTTTTTCATTTTTGTCATGGGACACTTCCGTTAGTGGCATAAGGGGGGGGGGTCCTCGGGACCCATGCTAATAAAGCAAAAACGACATGATGGATTTGCATTTTTTTCTGTTTTTTAATATTTTAAAGTCAGACAAATACAAAAAATATAAACCAAATATCATCAGCGTTAACAAATCGCCTGGCATGAAAAAACTAAAGTTGGGTACCTAGGAACCCCCCCCCCCTTATGCAGTTAAGGTTAAACGTTATAAGAATAAGTATATCTTGTGTGACTTTTGACTTATTATCGAGTCCCCAAAAATGTTTCCATATAATATTACCAAAAGAAAAAACACCAGTTTGGATGTCTCCGTGCAACACTGTGACGGCTTTATTCCAAAATTAACATTACCCAATCAGTTAAAGCAATATTATCACAGTTTTTGAAGAGCGCCCCCAGTTTTCAAAAATTTGCAGATTTTTACACAGTTGCACATGGTAACGGTAGTAAACTATACCTGTAAATGGTTACGCTCGAAAATGTCTATGTGTCACAAACGAAGGAATTTGTAATTAGAATAATTATTATCGGGATCCCCAATAATAATTCAAACGGATGCCTTGAACGGGCTTCCAATGTTGAAATACCTGGGAATAGCGCCATGTATAGCGTGTCTACGCTCAGCCATAGTTGTTTATTGGTTCAGGCGCAAGTCAAGTAGAGGTTATTCTCGAGGTGGCACTATTTTAATCATGGACAGATGCATAAACGTAGCATTTCCAGCTCTGCCGTTAAGTACAATTGGGATCCCAATTCTAATTACAAAATCGATTATTTTATGATAATACGGCATTTTTTAGCATTCTCGTTCGCAGGTAAGTTCCTTAGACACATTACCAAGTGACTGGCAAAAAATATCAAATTTGAAAATTGGGGGCGCTCTTCAAAAAATGTGCCAATATTGCTTTAACAGTTAAATGTCCATGGCCCGATCGATAACTCGCCTCGTCCACAGGGACCCCAGATTTTACCGAAAGTGGTCAAAATTTTGGTATCAGAGGAAAGCCACTATTTTCTCATTTACTCTGTGAAATCTTAGGATAAAGGATGTTGTTTAGATGTGATGAGCAAAAAATATGCCCTTATTTTGGTTCGACCAATATAAGGTTACACAGCTACTCTAAGAATTATTATTTTTGGATTTATGAACTTGCAGTTCAGCACATAACTATAATAGCAGTTTTTGATTACCCATTTGAAAATTTCATACATAGACAAAGTCAACTAAATTAGACTAAATATTCTGAATGAAACAAAAAAATAGTCATTCAAACAAAACCTAACTCATCAACTGTATTTCACTTGTTAGGTTTGTTGGACCTAATTTCCTCCATTATTTTACAAAGAGCCAGTGCGTGCTTCACTGTTACTATTCCAGCTCCAAAGCATTGTTGTTTCATCGCAAGCATCCATCTAGTTCTGGGCTTATTCTATTTAGTATCATTCTGTTGTGTTTTTGGGTACTATCGGGCTTAAACTAATACCACAGTAGTTCTCTCCAAGACAGATGGTTCATTTCATTTTGTTCATCTAAGTATTAAACCTAAAAAATTAATTATCTAACAATGGAGCAAATATATTAAAAATGTTTGCACAACACATATATAACATATGCCATCGCACCTGCAAATATGATTGTAATCAATTAAGAATAATGTAAAGAATGAAAAAATGTACATATGCAATTCAGGCCTCCACAGATAAAAATATTGCAAAGTTAATACTGAAAATGTGTAATACAGGACTCGACACATGTTGATAAGAGGTGCTGTAGTAGCGTATGGGGCTATTTTGAAAACGGGGGTCTAAAACGCAGTTGGGGCCAAACCCCCCCGGAATTTTTTTACGCGTTGCGGATGTTGCACATGAGCTGCCAATGTGGAAGATAATCTTTGTAAACTCGGAATTGGCAGTGGCGGCGCCCAGGGGGCAGGGGGGGCATTTGCCCCCCCCACCCCACAAATTTTTTTTGCCCCCACACCACAGTGCCCCCCCCCCGGTCGAAACGAAAAATGAAGGAATTGGGGCAAAATTCAGTGATTGGGGCAAAAAATACGATTTTGGGCCAAAATTGGTGAAAAATTTCCAAATTTTAAACTCTTGCCCCCCAGAATTTACTTTTGGCCCCCCCCCCCCAGATCACTTTGCCCCCCCAGAAAAAAAGAGGTCTGGCGCTGTCAGGTGAATTGGCACGCCCTTCGGAGAAACTGCGACAATTATAACTCTCCAGTTCGAGAGCTCAGATAGGATGTAAAAATGATGGCCTGAGGTAACCCTGCATGCACGCTTTGTATTTGTTCTAATATTCTTGATTGACTGTGATGGATAAACGTCAAACAACGCCGATATATATTCGCGAAGGGGTCTGTCTTTACTTGAAAACCAAAGTCCTTTAGAAGTCTAAGTAATGTTACAACTTTGAGCCTTTTGGTTGGCCTTTTTGTGATTACATTTCACCTTAGTATGTCAGTGTCCCATTTGAGAATCATTTTGAGCCAAATGCCAAGCATCTTTGTCTCTGTGACAGAGGTAAGATTTCTCCCAGAGACACCTGTTTTTTCCTGCATCCTTTGTTAAAGCACACTTGGATGGCCTGACACTTACAGGGATTCAAGCTAAGCCCATTGGTTTAATCCACTCTGAACTATTCCAGTGTATCTTCATACTTGCTTGATTGTATGGACGACGATTTTCAACAAGTGTCAGGTCATCCACGTAAGCTACTTCCAACACTCAATGTTATTACTCTTGTTTTGAACGGCATTGTTGAAGTGGCACAGGCACAATATCAACAAAATATGATCATTAAGAATAAAGATACATTTTACACAAAAAATATATTATAAAATATTATAGAAGTCTTAATAAGAGGCTGAAGATATCTAGTGATATTTAGCCTAAAGTGTGGGCCATTGGCACCCCCACGACGACCCTAAAATACCGTGTGTCCCAAAAAAAACGCAACACTTGGTAGCAGGCGCCATGTTTTTTTAACAAAAACATATGACTACTTATTCTTTGTTGTAAGGTAAGATTGGACTATTAGCTAATATTCCTGAAAAGTTCATAAAGGTAGAGTCAATATTTTTTAAGACATGACCCCAGAAATCAAGTAACCTGCAGGACCCATTTAACCAATTAAATTGAGGCGCTATTAACTACAAATACGGCACTGTACGTTTTGCGCCCAGAACCACCAATATGAATCCTGAGAGGAATCTCTAAGTCCAACCACCATTTTTCTTTTTTTAAAGACAGCTACTGCAAGAGATATTAACATATGAATGTTTCCATTGGCAATAACAGCTAAAAAAACATGCATTTTAACACAAACTCTTCGAATTGTCCAAATAAGACAGCATTGGATTAGAGCTAATCATTCATCATCATTTTGTGACGGCACACAAAGAGTTATCTCAAACCAAAATTTAATGACAGAATGAATATACTGATATTGTTATTTTGTTTTGTGTTGAAAACATAGGTATTACTTTCATAAAGTTGATAATGTAACATTATTTTTTTTTTTTTTTTTTTTTTGGTAACTCCTGAACCACTCCAAGGCTACTCCACGGACACCGTAATGATAAAGCTTGTGAAGAAGAATGTTGTGGTCAATGGTGTCGAAAGCCTTGGAGAGATCCAGGAATACCCCCATGGTGTGGAGTTTATTTTTTAGTGCAAGATTGAGGTTGGTTGTTAGTTCAAGGAGTGCCATGTACGTCGAGCGTTTGGGCCTAAAACCGTATTGTTCATCGACAAGAATGTTGTGCTTGTTGAAGAATGAAGACAGACGTGTGTACATGACTTTTTCAAGTAGTTTTGAAAAAAACTTGCAGCCCAGCGCATTTATCATTTTATATATTATGCGGAGTTTGTCTATGACTTAGTCATAGTTTTATATCGTCTTGAAAAATATGACTTAGTCATAGTTTTATATCGTCTTGAAAAATATTTTTATCACCAATAAATTAATGTTTTATCATTATCAGTAAGTAATAATTATGTAAATGCAGTCATTTGACCCAGTAGAAGTTGTTCTGCAAGAAATTTGGGCAAGTAAATGTTGATTGCAATCAATAATGTATTTGTCATTCTGTTCTTCATTGTTTTTTTTTTTTTTTTTTTTCTATTAACTACAAATACGGCACTGTACGTTTTGCGCCCAGAACCACCAATATGAATCCTGAGAGGAATCTCTAAGTCCAACCACCATTTTTCTTTTTTTAAAGACAGCTACTGCAAGAGATATTAACATATGAATGTTTCCATTGGCAATAACAGCTAAAAAAACATGCATTTTAACACAAACTCTTCGAATTGTCCAAATAAGACAGCATTGGATTAGAGCTAATCATTCATCATCATTTTGTGACGGCACACAAAGAGTTATCTCAAACCAAAATTTAATGACAGAATGAATATACTGATATTGTTATTTTGTTTTGTGTTGAAAACATAGGTATTACTTTCATAAAGTTGATAATGTAACATTATTTTCAGTATCAAACAAGTTGCAGCCCAACGCATTTATCATTTTATATATTATGCGGAGTTTGTCTATGACTTAGTCATAGTTTTATATCGTCTTGAAAAATATTTTTATCACCAATAAATTAATGTTTTAGCATTATCAGTAAGTAATAATTATGTAAATGCAGTCATTTGACCCAGTAGAAGTTGTTCTGCAAGAAATTTGGGCAAGTAAATGTTGATTGCAATCAATAATGTATTTGTCATTCTGTTCTTCATTGCCAGTCTTGTGGTTACCAGCTCCTCATTTTTGTTAAAATGGGTTCTGCGGGTTATTTGATTGTTTGATTGTTAGGGTCATATCTTAAAAACTATTGACTCTACCTTTATGAACTTTTTAGGGATATTATTAGCTAATAATTCCATCTTACCTTACAACAAAGAATGAGTAGTCACGTGCTTGTGTTCAAAATTTATGGCGCCTGCCACCAAGTGTTGCGGGTTTTTTTGGGGGGCACACGGTACATCTCAGCAGCTTAATACGGGGCTTACAATGATCAATAGGCCTATCGGATGTGCTTATTCCAGGACAATTTAGTACCAAAGAATAAACCTAAAAAATTAGCGCTTTGTTGGTACTTTTTTAGAATTATTAAGCTTAAGTTCAGGGAAATCGTTATTCTTCTTATGTGTGAAAAGCATGGACACGGATTTGGAAACAGACATTTGAAAACCCCAACACTTGAACCATTCACTGATTTTGTTAAGACTGGATTGAATTTTATTAATGGCAAAATTGACATTTCTATATGAGTTTTCCATACAGCAATGTCGTCGGCATATTGGGAAATACTAACACCCGGGAGTTGATCTGGTAAGTCCGCGACAGCGATATTAAAAAGCAACTGGCTGATGACAATGCCCTGAGGTAAATAAATAAATTGTGATCTGGGTTGGATCCCTAGGAACCCCCTTCTGGGCACTAAACGGAAGTTTTTTTAGCTGGGCATTTATTTTTTGTTAAACGACCTTTATTCTAAATATAATAAACACGTGGTGTTATTAGGTACGCCTACATTCTAAGAATGAGAGGGTGTTATCAGCATTGCTGAATCGTCCGTATTCACATTAATTACTCTGAGATTTTCACGCCTCATGTCGCGATTGTTGTCCTGCTGTCGTTTTATACTCAGTCTAGCGTGAAGTTGCTGTTCAGCTGTTGCTGTTAGAATGGCGTGTCCTATCCCCTCTGAAGTTAGCTCGTCCCCAGAGCGTAGTTCAGCAACGAAATGCACACGTATTCACGTAATTCACGAAATCATTATTGTGGACTGAGCCGGGGGTGGCTGTGTACTGAAAATTGGTGAAAATAATTATTGCATTGCGCAAAAAAAATATTGCGTTGGGCAAAAAAATCATTCCATTGCGCAAAAAAAGTTTGTTTTGTGAAAAAAATGTAAATAATTCACGCAGCGTGTGAAAAAAGTTCTTTTTGCGTGCAAGTAATGTTTTGTTGTGTGAAAAAAAAATCCGGTTGTGTATAAATAATTCATGCAGTGTGTGAAAATCATTCATTTTTGTTGCATGTAAAAAAATGGTGACAAAATATTTTTGTGTAAATTGGCTTCGTTCGGACCCCTCGGACACCATACTTTAACAAGCCGTGACTTTGCTGGTGACTTTAGTTTTAGCAAACATATCCATAGATGCTCAATGATATTATAGGAGTTATAAAGAAAAGAAGTTTTAATAAATAGACAACAAAACAGTCGAAAAACACTAACCTGTAGGACAAACAAGATGGTCATCTAAAACTGGAATCCGGGTATGCTGATCACCGGACGAAAGTTTGATATCTCAGCAGAAGCATTAGACCCTCTATCGGTGGTATAAATCTGCTTTCAGACGATAGTTTATATGTTTTCCGTTATAAACAAGAAGAAAATATATTATTAACGGTTGTTTTATATTGTTTTGTAATTGAAAATGCACAGTCGGGTGATTTTGGCGGCTGATTTCGAACCAGCTGTCATAATACCGCCTCCTTCGAATTTCATTATATTATTAATCATTCAATTCCAATAAATTTGGTACCACAAGATAGCTTAGAGTTAAGCGCAATAAGTGCAAAGTACTAACATTCTCATTATGACGTCATATGTTAAGGAAAGTATGAAAAAACTGGATATATGGTGGATTGGTACCAAAATCAAGTGGCTGTTATATTTTTTCGTCGTACTAGGCGTTTTGTTACTTCTCTCCCGAAGTTAGTGGCTGCCACCCGTATCCATCACTTTGGAATCACTCTGTACCTAAATACTCCAGTGGGTGTTTGTTTTCGCATGAACAGGAGCGTAATGTGTCAATTGAAAATTACACTTGGCACCATAAAAGGAGGGTCTTAGTTGGCAAAAAATAGAAAAGGGTGGTAACAAGGGTTACGACTCAACCGCCGGTTGAGGGAATGTCCATGGCGGTATGGTACAACAGTATTTAATTGTTTATAACAATAGAAACCGATATGACAGGAGATTATAGTCCCCTGACTCATAGTCCACCTACAAGGGTACTCGATTCAGACAACTCTTCTAGCAGCATTTAGCTTCACGCTTTATTCCGTTGTTGTCTATGGATCCTGGACTATGGCTTCGGGGAGACTATACTTCATTTTACACAGGTGTAGAAGTAACTATAGTCCGACGTACTCACAGTCCGGGTACAACGGTAAGGAGTAGGGCACTCAATTCAGTTGACTCTTCACGCAACATTAGTTTCACACTTTATTCCGTTATCGTCTATGGAGCCCGGACTATGGCTCCCGCCGGACTAAAGCTGCTTTAACACCGGCTCCAATTGGAAAGAACCGGGCAGAAACCTTGAGCAAAAAATTTAAATGACTACCAAAACACCAAAAATTAGCTGTTGTTCATTCAAAAGTTGTAATTTTTTAGCCTGTCTCGTTAAAACATTCATTGTGACCAATTAACATGATTATGTATCTAATGTAATGAAAAAAATCAATATGGCCGCCATGACAATGAAGTGTCTGGTTGTGATCTACCCAGTACTAGGGAATCCATCAAGCCTAAAAGGCTCAAAATAAGGTTGAACCCTACTCAAGATACACTAAGAGATATGAGAGGTGTTTTAGGTCAATTCGAGGGTGCTGAGTTCAAATCTGCTGCATGCAAAATCGATAAGTTGGTGGAAAGTGGTGAAATTCTTGTTTTAAAGGGGCACTACACGATTTTATGATAACATAGCTTTTTTAATACGATACAAGTATGCACATTTTCAAAAAATTTCAACGTCACATAAAAGGTCAGGACATTATTTTTTTACTTAAATGGATGAGAACCTCTAACATTAAATGATTAAAGGGGTACAACCTGATTTAAGAGCTAGCCAAGTAAAGCACCAACTTGGGTGAATATCAGTTGCACCTTAAACCTTAACACATCGATGGTGACAACTTTGTAAATTTTATTTTAAGAAAACTTGTGCATTTGAATGAGTTCAAGAATCATTAAATATTTTTATAGGCCATGATAATAAGGTAAGATATGGTCCGGCAGGATTCATAGTCCAGGCTCCATAGACGACAACGGAATAAACCGTGAAACTAATGTTGCGTGACGAGTCAACTGATTCGATTGCCCTATTGTTCACCATTGTTCTGGGACTGTGAGCCCGGAGGACTATATCTCCTACCACACCTGTGTCATAAACTACAGTGTCCGCGTGACTGAGTGTCCTACCACCCGCCTGTCTATTGTGTTCGCCATTGAGTGCTGTATGCATCGTTTGTTTACAAATGGCCTCGTATACAAGCAGTGGCGGATTTAAGAGTCAGCAGTGTCAGCAGCTGCTGATAGGCCCCCTAAAACATTGCTCTCAGGGCCCCCCCCCCTCGGCCACACCTTAGTCGCACTAAAGTGTGATATTGCGTTGCTTCCTGATGCTAAAGGGGCCCCATGACAGGGCCCTTTTCCTTAAATCCGCCACTGCATACAAGGTCACGGTTTATTCAGTACATGTTGCTATGGTAGCTAGGACAGTCTCTCATGGGGGACACTCAGTTTCTTTACACTGGTGTGAAAGGAGATATGGTCCGGCAGGAACCACAGTCCGGGCTCCATAGACGACAACGGAATAAAGCGTGAAACTAATGTTGCGTGAAGAGTCAACTGATTCGATTGCCCTATTGTTCACTATTGTTCCGGGACTGTGAGCCCGGAGGACTATATCTCCTGCCACACCGGCACCGACACAGTTACGACCTTTATAAAACCTGTGTGAAAGCAGATATAGTCCGGCGGGAGCCACAGTCCGGGCTCCATAGACGATAACGGAATAAAGCGTGAAACTAATGTTACGTGAAGAGTCAACTGAATCGATTGCCCTATTGTTCACCATTGTTCCCGGACTATGAGTACGCCGGACAATAATTACTTCTACACCGGGCTTATGCTTATGCAGATGCGGTGATGCCGTGAGCGCGCCCATGCCCAGCTGTGTTCTGAAATGTGACCGCATGAAATCAAAGTTCACTCGTATCGATCGATATCGGTCACATTCACGAACAGTAGCTGGGCATGGGCGCTCACTGCATCACCGCATCTGCATAATCATAAGCCCGGTTTTCTAAAGGTCGTAAGTTATAAATTCCTGATTGAGAATAAAGTGTTTTGATGATACTCAGGAGACTTGGTATGCTAACCAAACTTGACTCGACCAGCTTGAAGCCTGTATATTATTTGTCATACTTGTAGCAATTTCGCTCAAACCCACAACCTTGTTTGCTAAAAGACCACCGTCTCAAAAATATGCGTTCTTCTAGACGCCAACACTCTACCAGGGTTAGTCAAAAAATACTTGACCCGGATTGTGTTCCGCCATTTTGAGTTTTTAAATATAAATATATAACTTTTTATTTTTTTTATTTTTTTTATTTTTTTTATGTTGATTTTTAACTTGCTGCAAAGATGATTCATATCGGTTAAGTATAGGCCGAGCTACATCTTTTGAATCAAGATTCCGGTGTTTCCCCTATCCAAGGGTCCCATTTGAATGCACTGAGCCCAACTAAGCAAATTTTGAATTCGTGACAGTGCAGAAAACCGACTGCTTGATTCAACCGACTGTAACTCGGTCTATACCTAACCGATGTGCATGATCCTTGCAGCAAATTAAAGACTAATTGAACTAAGCTTCAGATGATATCACATATCCTGATATATGTGACTTGAAAATTCAAATGGCAGACAAAATCAGGGTCAATTTTTTTTGACTCACCCTGTATCTATGCAACGGGATTTCATGGCCAATTAATCATGGGAACAGACTACCTCATGACATCTTAGACATTGATAAAAAATTCAGAAAACCTAGATACGTTCCACCAGATAACAAGTTATCCTGGTCTTTAACTCTGATAGGACGTTACCGTTTATAATTATTCAGGTCTTTCCGGTTGTTACCATCAACAGTTCTTGGATGTTTAAGAAATTTGCATAACCAGGACAGTCCGTACGTTATTCATTTGTAAACCTATGTGACATATGTTTGGAAGTATTATTATTAATGATGGCTATTTTCCCTTGTAAAAATCCACATCTGTTCTCTTTATAAAAATGCTAAATTAGCACACTCATTGAAATTTGAAAACCTTTCATTTTATGGACTTGTACCTGAGAAAAGTCATTGAAGTTGTCGGATAGTTGAGTGACTTATCGAACATCGTAGAGTTTGGAAATTCCCATTGCTATAGCAAGTGATACGTAAGAAGCTACCCCAAATTTTAACAGTAAACCTACACTTTCAAACAATTTTTTCTATTTTCCGTGTTGCTATCCAAATATGCCGTAGGAAAACCTAGACCTGTAATATCTCCCTCTTTGGTAGACGTTTCATACATTAATTCCAAGTATACAAATAGTATCCCCCCCCCCCGGGGGCAAGTGTATCCAAAGTGATAATAGCCCTGGAGCTAGCACCCATTTGTAAAACACCTCTCAAGTACAAAAAGGTTTGCAGAGAAGTGATTAAATATGTTTGACGACTGACCAGAAACCCCTGTAAAACGTGAATTCTAAGTTCCGGCAAAGTGGTGCCTTAAGGAAGGGGGCAAACCAAAGTTTGTACAGGTCAAATTTATAATTGATCCAATCATGTTGAAAACATCAACCAGTTATTTTCCTAACCATAAGATTCAGAAAAGGTATAGTTTTGTATAAATGTAATATATATTCAGATTATAGCTACAAACAGTCAACAATCAATAACAAGGGTCATTTTCAGTTGTACAGGGGTCAAATTTTAAAGAGTTGCGCCGATTTGGATCAAAAATGGGTGCAAATATTGGTTGAGTTTCAAAGGGAGAAAATAAGGAATAGTTTTGATGTCTTCAATGCTTAGTTTTCGATGTGGGGGCACCGAAGGTCAATGTCCGTTGCATTCAATTGGGCTTGATCTTGTTACCCCCCTACTTTTCTTAAGCAAGCATTGAGACACTCAAAACTATTCCTTTAATTTTATCCTATGAACTCCACCCAATAATTTGCACCATTTTTATCCAAATCGGAGCAATTCAAAATTGACCCTGTACAACTGAAATTGACCCTTTATTGTTTTTGTTGTTTTTAGCCTTATAACTCTGAACTTTAGGCTGTACATCTTACAAAACTATACATTTTGATCCTTATCGGTTAGACCACATCACATGGTGGTGTTGCTTTTAAACATGATTGGATCAATTTACAAAATTTGACCCTGTACAAACTGTTTGGCCCCTCTCCTTAAGGCACCACATTGCGGCACTTAAGAATACCGTTTCAGGGGTTCCTGTTCAATATGTCAGTCATATTTAATCACTCAAACCTTGTGTAATGGATGTGTTACAAATGGTGCTCCGCTCCCGGGTTATTGATGAGTGAACATGGACTTCCGACATGCACCCTAAACAAGTATTTCCCACCGACTAAAAAAACATACCCTAAACCAAACATTTTGGTCTTGTTTTTGCTACCATAACAAGTCTTCAGTTTTGCATAGCCTGAACAAGTAAGCATGCATTGTGTTGAACTATAACCTTTATTATCTGGCTTTTCTCGTGTGCGTAACTTCAAATTACAATATTTTTGATGATTGTGATCTTCGCACGTACATCACGATTTCAGGGTTACGAAAAAACATACCTTTTTCCATATTTTGCTGTTTTTGGACACCCAATCAATGTACGCACGTACATCGATTGTTGGAAAAAAGAGACTTTTGTTACGCGTTTTCTTGTTTCACGATCATATCCACCTTTGGATAGAAGTCCCCCCCCCTCTGGGGGGTTTTGCCATTGATTTCCGTCTGCGCTACTACAGCGCATGACGGAATCAATTGCAAGACATTCAATTTACATACTATTATCATTTGTCTGTGTAAAAAGCATTGATAATGAGAGTGGTTGCCTCAATTGATTGGAAAGAGAGAAACAGATTGAGCCTTTGTTAATCTACACTCTGCATCCATTGTACGAAGCTTAGGGAACAGGTGAACATGCATTCAAGAGTTCTTTGTGCCTTCCCCACAGACGATGCACGGGGTCCCTCTTTTGCAAGTAAAAATGTATATACCAAAAAACGTTCAAAGTAAAAAACACCAGTTTTAAAAAGAGTACGGAGCCGTATAAAGTTAATAAATGTTAAGAGAGAACCACGCTATACGCAAGTGCGTTGCCCATGGCCAACTTGTCCCATTTCTTCATCCTATTCCTGTGTTGAGAACGTTTGTGACATTTCATTAAAGGAACCATTAAATCATTAGATCAAATTGTTCATTTAAATAAATCCAACTGCGTTTGTTCTTAAGGTTATATTGCAGTTTGAGTTTGGATTAGTATTTTATTTCTTTGTAAAGGGCGTCTTGTCGACTTGAATATTTTCAAATTTATATTCAATATAAATATATAACTTATTGTTTTCTTGCTTGATTTCTTGATGGTGGAAGTATTCAATACGGAATAAAGCCCAATTTCCTTGTAACATCAATTGTCTCCGATGAATGTGTTCGAAGGATCTGCAGTCGACTGTTCTATAGAAGGTAGAGTTCTGTGATAGAGTCTAATTCACGTATTTCTGGGGTATGGTACCAGTCTTTCTGTGGATTACCCTACAGGAAGAAGGGTACAAAAGACCATAGGAAGGTCACGCTGCTCTGGTTGTCTCAAGTATGAAGAGGGGTTGTTTTGAAACGGCATTATTGGATTAGCACCACTAGCATGAAAAACTATAATTGGGCTGTTTGGAGGTTGATGGGGGAAAACTGATTTCTTTGCATTGTAGCAGAATTGGGACCAAGTTGCAATGCGGCAGACGACATGAGTATACTGCGGTGCTCTCTTGAAACATTTATTAACTTTTATACGGCTCGTACTCTTTTAAAACTTGGTGTTTTTTTACGTGAACGTTTTTTTGGTAATTTCCTTTATTTTTGTGAACATCAAATAGCTATCAAAATCTGAGATTTTATAGAAATTATATAGTTGGAAATAAAACTTTTAGTGTTTGTTACTAATATTTCCTTCAGTTACTGAGATATTTAGATTTTAAAGTTTCGGCAATTTAGGCCTTTTCACAAAAATATAATTAAAAAGGGAATAAAAGGTGGAAGTATATTTTTGTCCCTTTTGTGAAATATACTGGTATTTTACATTTTTAAAGAAAAGAATGAGTTACTGCTTTGCATTTAGGAAAAATACGTATTTTACCAACAGGACAGTTGGATTCTAAGGAAACCGCATGTTAATTTTTACGATAAGCTTATAAAATAAGATGCATCACCTCAGAATCTTTAAACTGGCGAAAGCGCATAAAAAGCCCCGAAAAAAAACCCAAACCAGGCTTAAAATACCTAAAAATACTAAATTTGGCAAGCAAAATGCCTGAATTCATGGTTTATCCTTGAAAGTGGCATCTCTGCAAAATTGAACGTCTGAACATGTAAAATTGACAAACCGAAGCAACAATGAAGTGCACAAATACCATAATTAGCCTTTTGGCATTAAAATTCGATTCAATCAGGGGAAAGGACGCCCGATGTTCGATACTAGAGTTGGGATTTTAGATGTTGCCAGGCTCTTGTGGAGCTCTATGGAAAAAAAATCCCTAAATCGCCATTAATATGCCTGATTGAGTCCTCCAAAACCGCTTGATGAATTCACAATTTTGTTTACCATACCGGCAAGAAGACACATTTAAAGCAATTTTGTTCTGCGAATTTTTAGTCGTTAAAGAAATTTCTGAGAAAAATGCTTGAAAATTCAATTTCGCACCAATTTCCAAAAATCCCTAGACCGCTGAGAACATTATTTATTCAACCTTTAGTCTCATTCTCATGTATCCTGGGTCCTACCACCCTATTGACTCCACTAGGTCCGAGCACAAATCGAACGTATCAACCGTACACGAGACTACGGGCGCTCATGCCAACACAACGTATACCCGACGGATTGACAGATCTGGCTCATATCGCACACATTTTGCTCAATTTCCTTCCAGACCCGATTTGACATAGTTGATCGCATTTTTTTTCGTGAAGTTAACGTATAAGATTCGATTTAATGGGTGTGACCTTTTGCAGTAAACCATTTTGCAAAGTTATTACAGAAAATGACAGTATTCGTATTCATTAGCCTTTGACACCATAGAATCAGATACATTTTTTATTGGGCATTGTATATAACAGTGCTAATTTTTCCGAAGGATGCCAAATAAATCCGACCTCCCCCCTGATTCAATTATATGAAATACCAGTAAAATCTTCCGGGAGTGTCACGCAACCCGACTAGCAAGAGGACACTTTTTGTTAAGAATATTTTTTTAATATCTTATTTTGTAAACAGAATACACGTCTACACATGACTCCACATTTTGAGCATGAATGTGTGACTATAGAACTGTGTCACTGCCAGTACTTTCAGTCTTGAATTTCTACTTTATATCATGAATTAAATCATCTCAACTACAAAGAATGATAGTCCCAACGAACTTCTATATATAACAACATTAATTAATCATTCGAAATGTAGGCTCCACCGGACCGAACCGACTAACACCCAAAAAAAAGTAATTTCCTTATCTTCACCGTGGGGCATCAAAGGTAGGCATAGAATATTTTGGGCTGAATTGTAGTCCCTTGAAACATCCCAGAGAAGTTCAAACGAATTTAGATGTTTGTAATTATGCACCGATATTTTCATACAGGGCGCTGACAATGCAATTAACGGCCGCTTACACTTTTGTCCAGGAGCACTAGTTTATTGCTCGTTTTCCTTGATAAATGTTAACTAGTTTGTCTCAGGTATATGAAAGAAATGAAGCAGCTTCTCATACAATAGACGGCAGAAATTTTCCCTGTGATATTAATTTTTCGGTTCAAATTGGAGAAAATCACCGGATTTTTTAAATAATTGTTGTCTCATTTTCCGTCCTAGGTAGTACTTTTTTAGATATATTTTTTTACGAAATACTTCAAAGACAACATATCTATTGTTATGAGTATTCATTGTAAAATCGAAACTGACAACCTCGGTGTTTCCCGACAACAACTGAATACTAACAATTACATATACTTCCATATCAGTTTCAATGATCAGGGTGACCGTTAGCCTACAAATTAAAGAGAATGATCACCAGAACTGAATACTAAGTTTAATATGCCGAAAGTGGTGGGCCACAGGCGGACTCGAACTGACAACAACCGACTAACCAAAAGTAAAATCAATGACGCCTATCGCTTAGACCGCTGCGCCACGGAGAAAGCTTGTAACATAAGACGCGAATTGTTGTATATGCTAGTGAGGGTTCATTAGTGATGATGAACAAAAGAATTCCGTTAAACATCATTTTCTTTGTATGAAGTCAATTATTTTCAATGTTAGCAGTAAAAGGCACATCATGAGGATAAAAAGAAAACGTACTAAATTTTGTCAATATTAATTTCGTAATAAAGGCTGTAGGTCTGTGAGACCGTTTTTTAAGTTTCACATTTTGCCACTAATAATCGCTATACATGATCGTTCGAAAGCATTTCTAACTCGTCGTTTCCTTTGTCTAAATTCATATCTTGCTCATGAAATGTACCAAATATACTTCTGAGGTTTGAAATACATGCTGAGCTATTGTATTACGAGTAGTTTAGCGGTCGTTAACGATACTCCCACCTAGTGGTTTTACTCGTCAAACACGCGTCAAACAAAGGGAAGTTTGTTTCTGATAATATACTCACGGTGTGTGTCGCTTGTATTATAGATGAATTATACTTCCATTCCATAATCTCCAATGGCCAAGGTGACAGTAAGTAAAGAAAATGATTTTACTCTCGTGTAATTTTAATGTGCTGAAAGTCGTGGACTACCGCCGGACTCGAACCGACAACAAGAGACTATCCAAAAGTAAAATCAATAACGTCCAACGCTTAGACCGCTCGGCCACGAAGGAAGCTTATTACATATAACGCAAATTGTTGGATATGATAGTAAGTGATGGTTCAGTAGTGATGTTGAACAAAAGAATCCCGTTAAACGTCATTTTCTTTGCATAGAGTGAATTATCTTCAATATTATCACTAAAAGGCACATCATGAGGATAACTAGAAATTATGTATTAAGTTTGGCTACTATCCATTTCGTAATAAAGGCTGTAGGTCTGTGAGACCACTTGTAAGATTTTCGCACTTGCCACTAATAATCATTATAAGTGACCGTTTGAAAGTACTTCTTATTCATCCTTTCCGTTTTCTTATTTCATATGTTGCACGTGAAATATGTCCAATATACTTTTGTGGGTTGAAATACATGCTCTGGTTGTGTATTGCGATCGGTTAAGTGATTATTGATGATATTGCCACCTAGTGCTATTTCTCGTCAAACGCGCGTCAAACAAAGGGAAGTTTGTTTCTGTTAATATACTCACGGTGTGTGTTGTTTGTATCTTGGCTGTTTTAATGCTTTTTTGGCTGTTTTTTTGGTGTTTTTTTAGTTGTTATTTTTTAAAACTTGGTGGACACACTACCGTTTGTCTTAATAAGGGTAGGAATTGCGCAGATTCTTATTTAGGAACAAACATGTATCATAATATACATAACTTGTCAAAAATCATTTTGTAGCATTTGGTATTTTAAAGGATAAGGCGATATACACAGCACACTGCGTGTACAGTAACAAAGAATCAGAATGCCTTTCCTTGTACAGATGGTGGTTATGCATGCACTGGCTCTATATTTGAAAATTCCATCAACAATGTTGACGACTCACGTACACATGCAGTCCAAGTTGTGAGCATGTCGGACTTGTAATTGATAGACCTTTTCTCTGACTGTTGTAGGAAATATTTTCAAAACGATCAATGATGCCATCATAAAGTAGCATCACCTGCATTCTTCGACAAATGTGTAAGATATTATATTCTTGTAGATTTTGTGTTATTTGCAAGAATTAAATGCAAAGAGAACCAAAGTTAAGTAAACCT
>JAMKCH010006852.1:0-55617 GCA_023653785.1 Ophioderma brevispina | reverse complement strand
ACATCTGCATAATTCTCTTGTCATTGCACATGTTTTTATTATTTTTATTTATTAAAATTTGGCTAAAAACATCAAGAAATATATATACAAATAAAAGCAGAGGAAGAACACTAAAATAAAGGTGGGAACAGAAGGATATAGCCTGGTGAAGTCAGAAGCAACAAGTCGCAGTCATCAGAGGGGTGTGACTCCACCAAACCCACTGAGCCACACAAATACCAACACATTACATGTAATATTGCACACTAAAGGTATTTCACACTCTGGCCCCTTCCAGTCTGTATACCCACAAACACACACGCACACACACACACACACACACACATGCACGCACACACACACACACACGCACACACACACACACATGCTCATACTCACAGACTAGGAAGTGGGCCACTGAGGGGGAAGCAAGAAACTTGTAAATGAAAGGGTGCTTCCATAAGGTGACACCCCCCTCCGACACACTTCCCCGACCCCCCACGAATTCGGAAACCTTAACGGAACAACAACCAACATAAACCGTGTGGTTTATTCCGCTAAGGACCGTTAAGGCTTCCGAACCCATAGGGCGCCAGAAAAGCACGTCAGAAAAGGGTGTCACCCCATGGAAACACCTAAATGACATACATTAAAATACAAAATTATAAAATTGACAGATATTTGTTTAGTCCATCTCTCAATACTCAATTGTTGTAAAAATACTTTTTGAGTTGTTTTTTAAAAGAATTGCTGCCAGTGTTGAGAATGAAATATTCCCTAATTGATTTTGGAACCCCAGACCACAAAGGAGGGAAATTAACAGATATACAATGCTTGAACTGTCAGTTTTTTTGGTGTGATATGGTGGTTAAAAAGAAGATCCTCAGTATGACGACTATTAATTGACCATTACTGAAATCAAATGTACTACAATGGTAATGCAACTACATGCAAAGCAGATAGATAAATAATTTCTACGGTTATTAAAATCAATGAGATAAGCTGCTGTAACGCTCCCTGTCGATTGTTCCCCAATTTTTTGTTTTGCCAAGTGGATCTACTTGCCCGTCTTTGAATGTTTTCCAAACAATTTATGTGATCTTGCGATTTAATAAAAACAGGCAGGAGAACAAAAATCAATAATGGGCAAGACAAGTGACCGATACAATGTGAGAAGAATATTTTGCGTCTGCTTGCCAACAACAGTTCTGAGAAACCCTAACTATTTATTGCACTTTTGGTAACAATAGAAACATGTTCATTCCAAGTAAGGTCAGCAGCAATTTGAACTCCAAGAAGGCAGAGACTGTGGACTTGGGAGAGCTGAGTATTTGACACAAAATAGGTTGCAGAAGGTTTATTTTTACGACGTGAGATACACATGACTTGGCATTTCTGTGGATTCAGTTGAAGAGCATTGTTTTCTGACCACCAATTTAGAGTGGACAAGTCATTTTGAAGTATGGCAATCTCAGAATCATCATTTATTACACGAAATCAATAAAGTATCGTCTGCGTAATTGGACAATTTTTGAATGGAGATGAAAGATGGAGATCATTGATATAGATATTGAAAGTAGCGGCCCCAAGACTGAACCTTTAGGAACGCCCGAGAGGACTGTCACAAAATCGGACATAAAACCCCGAAAAACGACTCTCTGAACCGATTACAAATAAAGGATGAGATCCAATTTAGTAATGGACCTCTGAAGCCGTAAGTACGGTGTAGTGTTATCCAGAGAACTAATGAGAGATGGAAACAAAAGCACGGCAGCATCAACTGAACATAGATCGATAAACGGGGAGTGGGAGATGTACGACGATCTAAAATACGGTTCCATTCACAGAGAGCTTCGTTTAATGGCGGTGGCACAGGATTTCCCGGAGAAAAAAAACCATGTTGGTCTGTACCAAGAGACCGTTAATTTCAAGAATGAGCGTCGAATATGGTCATAAACAATGCTCTCCAAACATCTTGACTACCATGGAAGTAATTGCTATTGGCCCTATATTTTTTAGGCACACCGATTACCCTTTTATACACAGGAACAACATTTGCCATCTTCCAACATGTAGTAAGAGTACCTGTAATCTTGATATTTTAAAAATACGGGTCAGAACTGTGGCAGATGGTACAGCACACAATTAAGCATACGACATGAATTTCAATCGGGACCAACAGCTTTATTGGGGGAGAGAGACTTGAAGTTCTCAAAACCAGTCATTTTGATATTCAATGTAACAAATGGTAGGTACATCAAGCTCTGGAGATGTTACCTCCTCAAATGATCTGAGTTAGTAAAATAACTAGCAAACAGACGATTGAAGCCGTTGGCAATTTGAGATGATTTGACGTATGTGCGTGAATTGAATTCATCAAGCGGTTTGGGAGGAATCAATCCGGGAATCAATCAGGCATATTAATGCCGATTTAGGGACTTTTTTCCATAGAGCTCCATAGGAGCTCGGCAACCACCAAAATCCCCAACTCTAGTATCCGAACATCGGGTGTCCTTCCCCTGCCCAGGCAGGGCTGCACCAGGGGCGATTCACCGGCTGTTTTGTGTTACGTTAGGGATGATGTCCTACCCCTCTGGCAACGCAACATGCTTTCGCTGGGTCGAAGGTCAGGGCTGAGTGATCAAATAGAACATACGCATTTGGCATGTTTGGCCGGATACACAAATTTCGTTGTTTCTCTTTAGTGACTGGCGTGGTGAAGTGAATCTGTTGATTTCGGACTGGAATTAAAAGGGAACTATTATATCAAGTTTGTGTATTCATTTGCTTGTTTACGAACAGACTGCATGTTCATGACAGTGTTGGCACTGTAGCCGCTACTGCAACTTGCATGACTGCAAGTGCAACACCACACACAGTTACGATAATCGTAAGAGGTCTTTACATACACATTTTATGGTGACTTTAAAGGCGGATGGACCCGATCGGATTTAGATATGAAGTTTTTCATCTTGATAGTAGAGGGGCTTCACTCCAAATTCCCCATCTGTAAAGTTTGCGCCGATATCAATTCCGTTCTTGATGGAGATTAAAAAAAGGGATTTTTGTAAGCCCCAACTTGATAGAATAAATCAAAATTTCAAATAGGAATTTTCAGAAAATAACAAAATTGGGTTCCCTGGATAGATATTACTATCCTTGTTAATATGACATTCACGAATCTCTCAATTTAGAAATAGTGAAGATTTTTGAAAGAAAAGATTTGGAAAAAGCAAGCCTCTACTTACCATTAAACTTGCCGCCAGTAAAAAAAAGGAAGCAGAAGTGTTGCTACCTCTCTACCCATTGAATGTGGAGTGCGATTGCCAAACGCGTATAATTTTTCACCTAACTGGGCCCCCCATGTCACAAAAATGTGTATCGATGTTGCCAGTGTAAACCAAGCCTCTGGGCTCTCCCAGTGTATAATAAAAATCGGCCGGACAATGCCAATTTTCGATGGTTAACAGATAACAAAAACGAACGAGGTGTCGGACCATTTGAGCAGTATAATGGTTCTGACTCGCCGAGGTCAAATTCACATTGTGCAAACAATATTCGAACTTCGGAGTGTTGTGCATTACTACTGTGTTAAAAAGGTCACCCGTATCTTAGCAAAAACTACCCAAGCAAAGTAGACCCCGTTGGGCCACGCATCGCTGACGCCATTGGAAAAGGAAAATATTTTATTATGATCTTTGCATGGCTTAACTATCTCAACAAACTAAATGCCAGACGATGGTCATTAATGTCAGGATCATTTTATATCGTGATGCCTGGGGAAATCAACGAGAAAGTGTAAGTTCGGGTTAATTTTCCATACGGCTTTCATGGGATTACTCTTTAGGCGGTAACTAATACCAACAGTAATGCTGTGAATTACGCTGGTGCCCTGTGCCCTTGGGTTTCGGCTTAGGGTCAGTGGTGAGACACAATAGTCGCAAGGAACCAGCGTAGCTGTAAATGCAAATGTGATCAAATGCGCCAGCAGTGCAATACTGCAATAAAGATTAATCTTGATCACTTCCCTCGGCCATCGGGCCCCAAAATGATTTCCCGCTGCAAAATTTATGCGAGGGGGCCTAGGGAGGTGATTCAAGAATTCTCTCTGCCTTGTCCCCCGCCAAAGGTCATATTGAATTAAAATGGCGTATTGGTCGCCCAATTTTCCTTCGGTATACGTCAACTTTTATCAGCTACAGCTACAGTTTTTATATTTTTGATACAACGCACAAAAAAAAGCAATGAAAAATAGGTGGTAAACACGATGTGGTTTGAGGATATTGTCAAGGGTTTTCTGCAGCCACCGGCAGCCAAAGCTAGAGTACACGTGACTATCCTCTTTGTCAAAGATACCTATGTTACAAGATAAGTGCGTACTATAAGGTGATGTCGAGTAATTGATCTTGCGATCTACTGTCTAAGCCAAGCCCCCGCCCCTTCTGGATGGTAAATAGTATACCACCGCAGTGAAAGGGCTGGGTCTAGCCTAGGCATGGTCTGAAAGAGGGGTGGGGGTAAGTATGAAGTGTGTTTCTTTTTTCAGGAAGTTCTCCCTCGAATTTATAGTACTGGACCGTTTTTGGCGGGGAGGGAGTTCGGCCACACAGATCGAATACTGATCTGTGAATTTTCTCGTTGCACCTTTAGATTTGAGTTACCATTTAAATATTTGTAACATTTGACATTTGAGTAGAAAAATTTTTGATTTTGTTTGTTATTGTTGGCTACTTATTGTAACTGCTTTCAAGCCAAGTAAGCAAACTACATAATTAAAATTGAGCAGTAACCCCAAGCTGGACGTGTTAACTAACACCGACAACCTTAAAGAGTCGGACGCACAGATTTGTTGAAATAATTTTTGGTGTAGTTATTGAAATATTCTAAGAAACTACAACTAAAGATTGTCACCTAAAATGCCCAATTCCAAAGCTTGAATGTATCTGGATTTTTCGTTTTAATACAGCAAACATTTAGGCCTATGTGTAAGTAGGCCATAACGGTGCCATAACATACATGTGTATAACTACATATGCGGATCCGCATAACAAAGTTGCGTTTTTCTTATGAAGGAACTTCTGATTTGAGCTTATACCTTTCGAAAGTTATCACACAGTGTTTAGTATAATCTGGACCAAGCATTTGAATTTTGGAGCAAAAAAAACCAATTTGTTTGGAAATCGAGGGCGCCTCCTCGGGAAATCTCTGAGTCAGCCTTTAATGACAACCGCGACTTAGTTTTCAAATTTTTAACAGCCCCCCACTTTTTTTGGCAGTGTACTATTAGTAGGGTCAAAATATGTGAGGGTCACGTGGACCAGTTTGGGGGAATAATTTTGAGAGTGGTCTAGGGGCTTGTATTTTTATTTTATTATATTTAAAAATTTGGCTTCTTAAAATACAATCCAGAAGTATAGACAAATAAAAAGAGTGAAAGAACATAAAAATAGGTGCACAGAAGGCTAGGCATGGTGGTGAAAGTCAGAAGCAACAAGTCGCAGTCATCAGAGGGGTGTGACTCCACAAACCTACTGAGGCACACAAATCAAGCACATACATGTAAAAAATTATTGCCAACAAAGGTGTCACACTCTGGGCCCCTTCCGTCTGGTTATTATACCCACAAACAAACCACGCAACACACAAACACACACACACTGGCACGCACACACACACACACACTATGATCATACTACAGATAGGAAGGGGGCCACTGTGGGGGGGGAGCAAGAAACTGTAAATGAAGGGTGGCTTCATAAGGTGGACACCACCCTCCGACACACTTCCCCGACACCCACGAATTCGGAAAACCTAACGAAACAAAACCCAAAACCGCGTGGTTTATTCCGCTAAGGTCCGTCAAGGCTTCCGAACTCATAGGGCGCAAAAGCACGTCCAGAAGAAAAGGGTGTCACCCCATGGAAACACCACCGAAAATGAACTACATTATAAAATACAACATTTTATAAAATGCACAGATATTTTATAAGTCCATCTCTTCAATACTCAATTGTCGTTAAAAACTTTTTGAAGTTGTTTTTAAACGGAATTGATGCCAGTGTTGAGATGAAATATTCCCGATATTTGATTTTGGAACCCCAGACCACAAAGGAGGGACATTAAAGATTAACATATTACAATGCGAACAACTGTCAGTTTTTGGTGTGTGATATGGTGGTTAAAAAGAAGATCCTCAGTATGATGACTATTAATTGACCAATTACTGAAATCAAATGTACGACAATTGGCTTTAATACAACTACATGCAAAGCAGGATAGATAAATAATTTCTACGGTTATTCAAATCAATTATGATAAGCGTTGTAAATGCTCACTGTACGATTGTTCCCCCTTTTTGACCCAAGATGTATACTTGCCCGTCTTGAATGTTTTCCAAACAATTTATGTGATTCTTGTGATATAAAAACGGCAGGAGAACAAAAACAATATATGGGCAAGACAAGGACCGTCCAATGTGAGACAGAATATTTGGGTCTGCTTGCCAACAACAGTTTAGAAACCCTACATTTATTGCACTTTGGGTACAATAGAAACATGTTCATTCCAAGTAAGGTCCAGCAGCAATTTGAACTCCAAGAAGCGAGAATGGGTGGAATTGGGAAGAGCTGGTATTTGACACAAAATAGGTTGAGAAGGTTGATTTTACGCACGTGAGATCACATGACTGCATTTCTGTGGATTTCAGTTGACGAGCATTGTGTTCTGACCACCAATTTTAAGTGGACAAGTATTTTGAGTATGCAATCTAAGCACATCATTTATAAACGAAATCAAAAAAGTATCGTCTGCCTATTGGACAATTTTTGAATGGAGATGAAGAATGACAGATCATTGATATAGATATTGAAAAGTAGCGGCCCCAAGACTGAACCCTTGCGGAAGCCCAGAGGGACCTGTAACAAATCCAGACATAAAACCCCGAAAAACAACTCTCTGAACACGATTACAAATAAAGGAGGAGTTCCAATTAGTAGTGGACCTCTGAAGCCGTAAGTACGGTGTAGTTTATCCAGAAGAACTACATGAGAGATGGAATCAAAAGCACGGCTATAATCAACTGAACAAGATCAATACGGGGATGGGAGATGTACGACGATCTAAAATTCGGTTCCATTCACAGAGAGCTTCGTTTAATGCGGTGGCACAGGATTTCCCGGGAGAGGAAAAACTGTTGGTCTGTATACAAGAGACCGTTATTCAAGAATGATCGCGAATATGGTCAGAACCAATGCTCTCCAACATCTTGACAACAATGGGAGTAAGTGCTATTGGACTATAATGTTTGAGTCGGTCAAACCGATTACCCTGTTTATCACAGGAACCACATTGGCCATCTTCCAAATGTAGGAAAAGAGTACCGGAGACATTGATATTTTTAAAAATACGGGTCCGAACTGGGCAGATGGTAATACGGGCCGGGAAAATCGCCGTTTCAGGAGCGCGAATTCCGCGCGAGATTTTCGCCAAATCCGCGAATTTTCCGCGCATCAAAATTTTGACTTTTCCGCGCAAATCCGCGCCCAAAATGTGCCGATTCCGCGAAAAAACCGCACTAAAAAATCACGCTGTTAACTGCCGGCGGATCACCAACAGTTACCGCCGATATGTCTGGAACTGACATGACTGTTTTAATGAACCCTCAACCCATGAATTTATTTTACCACGGCCTGATTCGACCACTCACTCACTGGTCGCGGCATCACAAGGTCCCGCCGATGTCTTAAATGATCTGACTGATTTTTATGAACCCTCCAAACAATGCGGGAATTTGAACCACGACTTGTTCGGACCACTCAATTCACTGTCGTCTCAGTCATGCATGCCCAATTCTTTCTAATACTTTTTATTCTAAGAGCTTTCATATGAAATCCTATGCGCCTGTGTCACTAATTTTCGGCCGTGGGTGTGGCTTCTACCAACGTGCGTGCAATAGGTCATAAATAAAAATAACCAAACCGCACTCATGCACGTGTCGAGCACCGTGCTACCACGTGAGAAAAAGAAAGTTTCCCACGACGTGATACGAACTCGACGATCGAGTACGCCCCTTGTGTGTCGACACGTGTTGTGTAATTATTGGGGGCCATTGTAAGCGTCTCACAAACATTTAAGAAATTACGAATTAAATAATAACACAAATAACGCAAAATACAACATCACCACCAGTTTCAAGTTTTATATTATAACATGCATATAAGATGCGTTAGGCCGGGGATTTATATGTCATCATCAAAAGAATATTTTTGATCATTTAACATTTACAAATGAGTTATAAACAAAACAAAAGAATCAATCAAGCGTATGTCCTCAGGGAGGGCAATTATGCATACTGACGAAAAGACCAATAGTGTTAACCAGTAATAGTTTTTTTTTTAGTAAATTAATATAACAGTATTAACCAATATGTCTTTTGCATTTAATTTAATGTTAATACTTCATTTGAAATTGAAAGAACAACTCTCTCAAGCAACGTGGTTAGCGAGGTTCTTTACCGATTGAGTATTTACAATAAAAGCAATACCCTCCACAAGAATTAAATGGATCAATCAAAACATTACTAAGTAGTAACACAGTTCCTTCATTATGTTAATCGGGCGGGGGCGTGACAATTGCAAGAGTAAACAAGAATAAACAACAATAATGAATCCCGATTATTTATAAAATTAATTTAAGAATAACAAACTAGTTGAAATCATCGGGTGTTGGGAATTGTTAAAATACTGACATTTTATCATGAAAATAATCGTAATGGCAGTTTCTCCATGCAGCTACTTCGCAAGTGGCCTCGTGGCCCTGGCCGGCGGCAAATTGATACAATGAAAGCTAAATAAACAGTGATTCATTAGAAATCTTAACTGGTTTTTGCAAATTTGCGATCAGAATTACACTGGCTGATATCAATTTATAGTTGTTTATTACGGGTGGGTGAGGAGCTGAAAAGAACTGTCATAAAAGATCAGTCGTTGCCAAAACTATCTATGGAATTTCCGTTCTTGGGGAATTTCACGTTCGCTCGCAAACGCTCAGAGTGAAGCAAATGCAGGTAAATCATCGTCATCCTGATATGCCAGGGATATGGACCAGCTAATATCTTGGCAAATCGTGGATGTATTTTATGGATGATAGCTACAAGAGTAGCTTACCGATGAACGGGATTTAAAACTATTCAATGCATGCATCAAGGAGGAATTAAACGTCTATCACCATCACTGCACCGTTTCATCTCATCTTTTATGGACCCGTTACAATGTGGCTCATCCCATCCTCATTCACAAGGTAAGTAAGAATCCTTACCTTAGTTCAACCGACCGATCGCTGCATGGGGTTAGGATTTGTCCATGGGACAGGTATGGTATCATTTCGTATAGGTGCGGCATTTTATTTATTAGCGGTTTGTTTTAATTGTGTTCGCCCAACTTTTGATCATGTTGCTGCCCGCCCATGCGTTATTACTTGTGATTCTTAAAATTCTAGACGGACCGGGCGCACAGGTTTTGACTTTGGGAACACCCGCGATGCAGAAAGACACGAGAGTACCATCAGGGATATATGCAATCGAGTACGTGTGCACTCAAGGATGGAATAATTGACGACCATTATGATATGGTACAACTCTGGGGGCTTTCATCTCTTAACGACGTATCCATAGGTTGTCTGAGTCAGATCAGGGTTGCATGAGTACCTCGATTAGCACGATTCTAATGCTCGTTGTTATTGGGGTATTGTAGTAGACGGATTCGACCGCCTTGCTGCGATCATTAAATACCAACTTGCCGACCAAATCGTTTTCTTGACAATCACATTTTGATCGTATGAAAAACAGTCTCTGGCCAGAAGTGCAATGGACCTTTTCTTGTCGAAAAAAATAAGAAGATCCGCTGTGTTGTCCGCGCGAAACGGAAATCGCGCGGACAGGAAAAGCAAAATCCGCGCATAACATGTCATTTTCCGCGACCGCGGATTTAGGTATAAGCATACGACATGAAATGTATCGGGACCAACACCAGCCTTATGGGTGAGAGAGACTTGAGTTTCCAAAAACAATGCATTTGATATTTCAATGTAACAATGGTAGGTACATCAAGCTTTGGAGATGTTACCTCCCTCAAATGATCTGAGTTAGTAAAATAACTAGGCAAACAGAGATTGAAAGCCCGTTGGCAATTTGAGATCGATTTGACGTATGTGAGCCATCAATATCAAAGGAACGAGAATCAGGCTCTGCACGTTTGAGTACGAACAAATGACCAGAAACTTTTCAAGTTGTCATTTTGTGCTTAGCATACTTTGCTTACAAGGAGAACTATAAGCCGTCTTTAGCAAATTAAAAACTGATTGTTCAGTTTACGGTAAACCATCCCAGTCAACACAATTATTGGTACGTTTAGCTTTACTTATGATATGCCTTATTGTTTTTTCGTACTACATCGTTTTCAGTCAGTTGCGAAAACCATGGCTTCTGAAAATTCGTTCTTATGACCTTTGGAATACCATGTATTTATATACGAAAAAAAAACCTTATCTGATAAGAGCTTCACAACCTGATCAATGGGCCATCATCATTAAAAACCTATACCAATCTGGTTTTGTTAAGATTAAGATTGTTTAATTGTTCAACATCAGATCGATTCATATGGTAAAATGTTATACAGGGAGTAGGCAGGCAACCGAGATTTACCCTAAATTTAAAAATACTATACAGTGGGTCTGCCCAAACAGTAAGTTTTTCAGGGCTTGAGTATCATATACTTGATCGAGCATTGTGGAAAAAAAAACAAGATCAATCATGGATGGTGACGTACCATTCACAGGTATGCGAGTGTAGTCATTAACCAACTGATGAAGGCCGAAGATCGTGTCGAAATTGCAGTTGAGTTAGTGTAATAATTGCAGTGAGGTAGAACAACATTGGATGGACCAAAATAATATTAAAATCACCAGGAGTAAAGTTCCAGCGAAACGTCAGGGTGAAGGTTTGTGAGCATTCTTTGGGTTTTGGGCGCGATAAAAAACACCGCAAGCCAGCGTTTGTTAGCGATACTAATAGATGCCCATACAGCTTGAGAGATGAATTGGGTAGATAGTATGATGAGAAGTCAACTCAATTGAGGCTGTGATCAACTTAAGCGAGTCCAACTAACCAAATGGTGAGAACTCTCATAGAGGGCGATTTTTCAAAATAGCGACGCCAAATGACCTAAATGAACCACTGGTCGGCAAAATATCGCAATCATAAAATCATAAAGATCAACTGTAGAAAATCTAAAGGTTAAATACACAAAATTATACAATCATGATAGTTTAATCAAACAAACTTGATTTATCATTAAAAGTCACCAAAATATTTTAAAATACCTCCAAGTGCACAGATGATTAATAGAAAGTTCCAATAAGGTTGTATGTAAAATGTTTTTTTAATTTAAAACATAGTAGCGGATCCTGGGATGCAAAAAACATCCATAGAACACCATTGTTTAATAGGAGAGATATTTGAGATGTAGTGTCATTTACACACATTTTCTATGCGGACTGCTACGTAGTCTCCAAGCGTAGTATCAGTTAGAAAAGATACTTTCGCAGTATTGAAACAGACTACACCGTGGGAAATACTTTCGGGGCTTAGGTGTTCTATGGATGTTTTGCATCAGAAGGATCCCGTACTAGTTTTGTTTGAATTGTCATTCATAATTGGGTCGAACCTATAGAACTTAGCGAGAATTGAAGTTTATTGGGCTTCGTGCTAGCAGCACCGGAAAAGTGAAAGCAATTGCTACGGTCACATCCATTTTTCCAGACAAGCATTTGAGATTTTAAGCTTGAGAAAGATTTGAACACTGGTTTCAATATTTACTTCAAAATATTCCATAAATGTTCTTTAGATTTTAAAGGGATAGAGTTACACACCAATAAGTGCGATTCGACCTCAAAATCATTTGGAATCAAGCTGAAGCCCCAAAAGCCATTATTTGCCCCTTTTGACCAAAAAATATGAAACAGTGCCATCTATGACCATTTTAAGATTTAAAATTGAACTGGAATATTACAGTACTTTCTTCACATTATAACAGTTGGACAAAAATGTTAAGCCAGTTCATAAATGTAATTTATAGATTTCGTAATGATTTTGGCGGCCATTTTTAAAAGAGCCCTAGTGTCAATATTCTTAAACATTTTAGAATAATGCCCCAAGCCACTTCAAAATAAAACAATGAAAAATTATTAATTAAAACATTTTACAGTTAAACAGAACTTCTATGTAGCATCTGTGAACTTTGGAGGTATTCCGGTAATTTTCCAATATTTGAATAGTGCTCTGGGGTGACTTTTATGACTAAATCAAGTTTGTTTGACTTAATAATACTGATTGTAATTTGGGATATTTGATTCTTTAGATCTTCTACAGTTGCACCATTAGGATTTTTATGGCATAAGTTTGACCCCAGGTGGCTCATTTTAGGTGCAGTGGCGCCATTTTGACAAATCGCCTTCTGGTGAGAGTTCCACCAGTTGGTGAGTTGAGACTCGCTTAATGATCAGCATCCTCAAAAGCCCCTAGAACACTATCAAAAGTAGTTCCCGCAATGGTCACCGGACCTACCATATTGACCCTCACTAAGGCTTCCCACAAGATCTGTCCCCAGAATATTTTTATCTAATAATGATTCAAGCTAGCCTGTTACACATATAACGATATATATTCACAAATTATACACAGAGTTGGAATCTGGCAACAATATCAAATATATCACCCCAAAATATTCTGAAAGATACAAAAAGAAACTGAAATTATGGACAGGAATGCAACATTAACGTACCATTTAATGTACTGATGATAGTAATGGACAGTACAAAAAGTAAACAATAATGAGAGCATCTGCGCAACACTGTTATCAGCCGACCAGCAACTCTAAACCGGTAATTCATCAAAAACATTCAGAATGATGACAATATGCAAACATGATCGGGAATGCAATTTCACACAACAATTTTTTTCCCAACTTTGCCACAAATTATCATATATGGCCCTGGCTCACAACACACATCATTTACTGCTCCTGAATTGTCTCACATTTTATGGATTTATCGTCCTGATATGCTGCTTTACTACCAGTTGTTAATATCACACGAACCACTCTGATATAAAATTTAGCTCTGGAAACTGAATATATGAGGGTATTTTTTGAAGAAGAAACTTTGTGTTCCTGTTGACCAAGGACCTTGAACCCATCTAAAGCATACAGACCAGCATAAGAGTATAGCAGATAGCAATTTCAATGTGGTTGTAGGCATGCAGGCACAAATAGGCGTGTCCTTCAAGGCCATCTCAATTCCATTCACAATACAGGATGTCTACTATTTTGACTGTAGGCATTTCACCTGCATCATTCTATGGGATTTTCTAATGGCTCCTCAATCTCTCGTCATACCTACTGATCTTTTTGATATTCAGACTAATTACTCATATACTCTCATAGCTTCCCTGGACACCCATGATCATCTTATAAGCTCCTAAGGCAACTGTATGGAACTCCCATAAATAAATAGCCAGTAGTAGTAAAGTAAAGTAGTAGAAGTAACAGTAATATATGGCTTCAGGTTGTCAAAACATCTACTCAACATACAGGATAAACATAAAGGATTAACTACAGTGACCAGCATATACCACTAGGGAAAATCATGTACAAGGGTATGGACAACGAAGAATGGATAAAGGAGTTCATCTTATATGTAATAAGAGCCACAACATCCTACATAGTACAGTGAGTAGTACAGTTATACATGCACCATCTTCCCTCTACCACATTGACGATCACTCATGTTGTCATCCCTATAAGGAGGAAAGGGATTCTTGTTAGCATTTCTACCCCAAATTAGGGCTAGTCAGGTCAACTGGCCTGATTACAGGTACAACATCAAACTGTACAGGTATGTACTAAAGAGACTCAAACTTGGCCCCCCTACAAAGATGATAGTCAAGGCACTCAACATGGAGAATCACTACTATCATATGTGAGCACAGAATGAAATTGAAAGACGCAAACAGGCTAACTGTGACCTAGTGAAATGCCAAAAATCCCCCAAAATCTTGAACTAAAGGAACTCAGACAGGCATACAATCAACTTGCCCAGGCTCATAATTCTCTGGGTGAGAGAGGAAATGAGTATCATGACAAGGCCAAAAGATTGATAGCTGCATATCAGATAAACTGAAATTAACTTTAACAGCATCTAAAACATGCATGAATCTACACCCCCTGTGGCATCTTCAGTCAGTTCCACAATGCTGTTAGCCATATAATGCAGAATAAATATGTCTTTGACGTGTGAATCAGCTGTAGTGCCTTCTGCTCCCCAGCCTGCCCTATTAACTCAAACACCCAAGAAAGACCACCAGTCTGCTCCAAAAAACAAGAAACATCTCCCCAGATCAACTATCTCCAACAAAAGTTCCCCAGCCATCAAAAAGCAAAATCAACACCTCCAATCAACACCCTACCAAATCCAATGTCATAATCATCTTCAGCAACTCCATCTGTAAAAGAATTAATGAAGCCAAATTCTACAAAGGCAAGACCACTCGTGTGATTGCAAAAAAAAGGGGAAGCAAGCATGCGACATCCCAGAAACTTGTAGAAGCATAGCCCTGATTCCACCAGAAGTGTGTTTGTACTCAAAAAAAAGCTGGGACCAAACAACCGCCATCTGCTGATACATGCATTCAAGTGCTTCATCTATAATAAATGCAACCTGCGAAATTTCCATAAGCGCACATTATCTTTTTCGGGTTTGACTTCCCCGGCTCTGCCCCTAAGAACGCAACTGGCCAAAACCAGTTCCAGTAGAAACCAGAAGTTGCAAAGACAACTGTAGTGCCACCCTCGTACTTACTTTCGTAGACAATGCATCATCGTTTGTGCTTACACACCACAGGTCGAAATTCTACAGGACTTATACCTGGATAAGGTCCACTCAATAACAAGGATTGGGCAGACTTGTAAGTATTTATGCAGTGTATCAAAATCTGTTTACCTCTTATGTTACCCACAGAAACCAATCACCTAAAAACAAATCATACCTGTAGGCTTCAAAATATTTAATACACGAAAAAGGTAATGATGCCAGGTCATATACCAGTGTGTTCAGTGATACTGTAAATAAAAAAAATTAATGAGTATTCATCAAGGAAGCCAATGTCTGCCATCAAATAATGTAAATATTAACACTAATTTTAAGGTTGTCTATTTAAGATAATTGCCAAAACTGATTATGTCTCAAATAACCATTATACTGGTGTCCAAAAAAACATCTTACGATTGTACTAAGATAATGATAATGCACATGTAAACATATTTGATAACTGTAGAGACCATCTCAGAAGGTTAGCCAGAGATGGTGATATGATGACTTGTATTTCATCCTCTAACCTAAAAATATAATGAAATATCCCACTTATTATATTAATATATATAAATTGGATTGTAATTATTAACACTGATGAAATTTAAAAAATATATAACCTTTCCAATTATATTTTCTATTTAAATTTAAATTTACAGTAGTTTGTCCAATATTTGATAAAGTAAAAGACCATTAATGTATTAATCACAACTTTTCGGTTATTGGTGTTGAACAGCAGACCTGCGTTTAAAAAAAATACATCTCTTGCCTATTTTAACTTAAAGATTATAATTTCGCAAACTGTAATAGATAGTTTCCATTAGGTGGCGTACGGTCTTTCCCATCTTAAACAACATTAATTATAAAGACAACTGATCGGCTGTAAAACAAAAATGAACTTGATGGAATGTTGCTTTATTGAAATAAACAGATTTATGACAAAAAACACATTACTGTAGGCATCACTATATACATCATCAGCCATAGCATAAAATGAATTAATACCATTTTGAAGAGGATCATAATAAAATTGCTCTGAAAAATAAAATATTACTAATGGGTGATTTTAATATATATAGCCTAAAAGATAATGATAGGTTTAGTAATTTACATCGACTGGTTTATTCGGAACCGGCAAGTCGCCCCAAACATGTCGCCTCCATGCCAACTCGCCCCCCAACTGCCAAACAAGTCGCCCCAAAACAAGTCGCACCCCATGCCAGTCGCCCCCAGTAAACCAAGTCGCCCCAAACCCAAGTCGCCCCATGCCAAGTCGCCCCAACACACCAAGTCGCCCCCCCAACTCACACCAAGTCGCCCCAACTCACCCAAATCGCCCCCACTCACCAGGTACGTTTTCAAGTAATAGCGGAGTGATCTCCGGGAAAATATACGTATATTGTTTTACTTAGTGTCGCTGCATGCCATGCTGATCAGGGTAGCATATATTTTCACAAGATAGGTTTGAAAATCAAAAGTATCCGGAGTTTATTTTGCAAATGCAACCCTAATATACAGCAAATCAGGCGCATTCTTTAATCGGAATGACGTTTTCGTTAGGACCGAAGGGAGCTCTATTTTAGAGGAGCTGGTACACCCATTAAAACATTCAATCACGGATAAAACTTTCCTTTTGCAAATAGCACATGGTGCCGTTGCAATATTGGCATGATGGATGAATGTTTATTTTAAAAAAATCATGTCAGATGGAGTCTATTTCGTCACTACGTTTCATAGTTAATAAATTACACACAATAGAATTCTAAACTGTTGGTATGGAATTTCTAGACTAGCCGGGGCCGTAGCCATGTTTGTCAATAGAACTAATGTAAAATACACAGCTACAAACCAGATGTGCGATCTCGGCCTATATAATCAAACTTTAATGCAACGCAATTTGCAAATCAATAATGGAGTGTGAATAGCTTGTTGATGCAATGCCGCGGAGAAATTAAATGATGGTTATTATCATAGAACATAATGTCGCTGGTTATGCAGATTTAAACAGTATTCGTGGGGGCAATTTCTTTTAAGGATACTGCTTTGATACATTGGGTTTACTTTACTATAAAAACTTGTACTATAATAGTCATCTTTTGTTACAATGTTTAATGTTGAAACTACATCAAAGTAAAACCTCTGTGTCCTGTGCTTGAAGCGTTAATGGTTGGGTGGTAATTTTCCTATTGTTTAATGAGTCACTATAGTTTTTATTAAAATAAATTGCATTGGAACGTATATATATCTTAATTATGAAACAAAAAGCCGGTGGTCAATATCCTATTCAGACGGAATTAAACAAAATTGTTTGCTTTTCCGGAGCAATTGTTTATTTTTGTCAAGATTACTGAGGGACATTGATTTCCATAGCTAATATTCTTAATCGAGTTTAGGGTCTCTGTACCTGTATAGAAGACAAATCTTATTTCACCAGCAATCATTTTGGGGGATAACTTGGAATATATCAAAGCAAACTTGTATAAGTTGGCTGTTTGAAAATGTACCTTCCTGAAAAAATTGTACCACAAATGCAAGGACAGACCTATGAACAACCTTTTCTTATATTCCTCAATTTAGAAGCACACTTTTAGAATTTTTGTTTCATGGATATTTAATAATATAACTAATAACAACCAAGTACAATTGAAGTCATAAATTCGCCATTGCCTTAATTGATAGCTATATGTCGCAAATTCCATCCGTCTGCTGCTCATAAGATGGCTATTTATCATTTTTTACCACCGTGGAATTGTATTTCCGTCAACTTTTCAGCCTCTTTTTCACATCCTCAACACCTCGGAAGAATTTAACTGTGCCTTTTTTTCGGAGCTAACGGTCACGCATCTTTCAATGGTGCTAGAATTGGTAAAGGTTTCAAGTGAATTAGAGTGGTTCCACAAAGTCACTTTCACTCCCCCAATCCCCACCCGCCCCCCCCAACCTCCGCCCCCGTCCTCCTCCCTCCCCCACCCCCCCCCCCCCACCCCCGCAAAAAGAAGTCTGCTGTGGCGCCGCACTATTAGGATTTTGGCCTTTGCAGACTATATAAAGTTCCCTTTTAAAGGAAGTCTGGTAAACTGAAGCTTTGGTGTTCCATGCATGGCGATTTCTCCTTCAAATAAATAACCAATGTGTCAGAAAAAGTAACATGACACTGAATGTCTTTTGTTTCATACACTACAGTTATCATTATGATTAATCGCCTTGTCATTAGTATTCATTACATAGAGTGGGGGTACAAACTCAATTTGTTGTTTCATTTCCACAATTGTGCACTAAAAGCAGAAGATATGTTGCCTTTTTAAGGACTCGTCTTGTTGATAATAAAAACTTTTTAGAATTCTTGCGAATACCACTCCCACCTCCCCCGCGGAAATATCCCCATGTACATTTGTATTTCACTTCAAACTGGAGTGGAAACTCACTTGTAACATTGTCCGAAACTTTGGCTCCGCATGTCTACGTAGGGACGAACAGGTTATCCCTCAATTGGACCATTAAAGATGGCTGGACTACAAGGTGTCGGTAGTCAATCATGTATTGGTTTAATGGGGGGACTGTTTTTGGTAGCTGTCAATCATTAATTTGATCTAAGCGGGTCTGAGCTCGCCCTCAGCAACTACTGCACTTCCCCAGCATAAGCAAAGTGGAGTTTCAAGTTTCCAAAAACTGTCCGGTTTTTCAGTTTTTATAAAGTTTTGAAACAGCGGCATTTTAGGCGCCTACTAACCGAAAAGTGGGTACGCTTACCAAAGAATTACTTCCAAAAGATTTAAAATAATGTTTACCCGGGCTGATTTAAAAAAAAATGAAAGATTTGGGTCTACTGAACAAGCACCGTGATGGGGATTATGGGATTATTTCATGGATGGACCTATAGGACCCTATGCATGTTTTTTTGTGGTTTTGTATTATGGCTTCTTCGTATCGTGTCCAAACACTGTGGGGTCTCAAATATGAATCCATGCCAGAGATGGGTACATGTCTTGGCTGCTTCACTGAATTCTCTAGCAAGGTCTTGTTTGTGCACTGTTGCTTCAACAGTGTGCAGACCAAGAGGTATTTCATTGCTTGTGTGCGTTCCAACAACCACAGTAGATCCCTGATCTGCTATCCAGATAGCCCCACTCTGCAAGTAAACCTTGATCGGCCATTTCTAGGTTCTCAATCTATTGAGGCATCGCCCTTCAAGCCCATGAGGAGTCAGCTCCAGTGGGAGATTCTACCAGGTTCAATTTACCTATAGATGTATGTTACTTGGTTGAATGGCAAGTCTTTCTTTCCACAGGCGACCTAATGCGACTCTCTACCTCCTTAAGACTGTTTCGAAGAGTTTGGGACTTTGCTTAAGAACTCTCTCGTGGATTAAGGGCGGTTGGCAACAGATATCTGTCCAGCATAGGGTGCTGCCATTTGATTGGAGTCACTTGGGCCGCTAACGGCTCTTGCATGCTCGCTAATACGGCTCCGACGGATGTCCGAGTGGAAAGCAATTCTGCAATGCTGGTACAATTATGTATGGCTAATGTATAGGAGTCTATTTTTGCATTTATTTTAATTAACATTTTATTGTCATCATATAGCATCACCACACAATCATTTCTCTTTTTGGAAAGTGGTAGTCCTGAAATCACTTGTTGGATGTTTCTTGGATTGACGAATCGATCAAACGATTTTGCGGCGGCCTTTGTCGTTCAAAGAAATAGGTTTAAGTTGGTTCGTCCCTAACCAAAGTTTTTCCCCTCCGAAGAGTGGATTCGACGATCGGGCCGGGGTCCCTAGGACCCTGGAGTGATGACTCATTCAAGAAGTTACATTGTTGTAGTAAAATAAAGAGACTGAACTACTGAACATAACTCCATGTTTAACAAAGTCGCCCCCACAATAAAACGGATGGTAATCGCTAAACACGCTGTCACAATTCATAATTGAAAAAGAATGAAAAGGCGGATTGATTGACGTGAGTTGTCGAATAGACCATCATCAATCGATTGACTTTCTGGTCAGTAAAGTCGCAGGCCTCTTAGTCAAAGAGAACGTTCAGTTTGGCTGCCACATTGATTGACCTCTCTTACCACTTTACAAGTATCAGAAATATATTTATTGTTTCTAACAACAAAATCTAAAAAGTACTTCGGCCCCTATTCTCAAAGATGTTTAAAACCTAATCGCTGGTAAATCGCAATTTAAAAAAAACGCCCGCTAAAGTGAACGCAAATTCTCACAGCAGGTTATCTTTAACGCTCTTTAAAATTTTAGCCGAACATCGTAACAGGCGTAAAACGTTGTTAAACTTAGAACTGGTCCCGGGTTAGTTTACGGCTTGTAACTTCACGTTTTCATCAAATGCCTGATATTTTCAGCTCTATGTATACTCGGGGTTGAACCAGATATCCGCCTTTAGTTCCTTATCTTTCTTTTTCCGAGTCCTCAGTTGATTTCTTCTCGTCCATTTTCCCTTGCTTCGATTTTCATGCTCGTGTTTATCTTTTATCGCATGGAAGAAAGAGATAAAAGGAACACACGACTCCAAATCCGATTTTAATCTGTTTTATCATTCACCCGCACAAAGGAAGGGGATTCAAAAACCACCCTTTAATCATAATCCCTCTGCCGCAATTGATGATTTGCGAGCAATCATTACTGTATAATTTTTGAAAACTCTATGTCCGAACACGTAAAATTGTAAAATATTGCATATTACAACTGTTCCGGCGGTCTCCGGTGTTTAATTTGTTGTTTGTTTTCGTTATATAAGAAGTTAATGTACATCGTTATGCGTTCATCTTTAGTGCCCAAGGCTGCCCAGTGTGAGAAATCAAGGATGAATGTTAACTAAATTTGAACGTTTGACTCGGGGGAGGGGTGCGTCTTGGATGTTTCGTTGGCACCCATGCTCGTTCCATGGGTTCTGAAGGTGACCCCTGACGGGACCCATATTCCATAAAATATACCCGGGCCCGAATTGGACCAGCTTTGGTGAAATTTATACTATTTTCATGTGAAAAATCTCCACCTAACAGTACATCTAATTAAAATCCTTACTGTGCATTTTAAACATATTTCCACTCAGTATTATTCCAGTTAATATACTCTCTTTTGAAAAATATGTAATAAATTAAAAATATTAAAAAAAAAATTTTACTTTATTAAATATTTGATTAATATTTTATCAATTACCCTTTCATTGTACTGCATTATTTACATATTTATCATATTGTTTTTTGGCTGTATTTTAGATTAACAATGAAAATTGTTGAAGAAGGTCATTTGCAATATTATACCCTTGCGGGACTATTCTCAATACATGAAAAAAGACACACATTTAAACTAGCCAATATAGCCAATATATCCCAGAAATGTCACTTGTGCGACTGCAAGAAAAAAACACACTGGGGGATTTTGCTGATATGTTTAGGTTATTTTTTCCTATTTGTATCATTGAACGAGTCAATCACACCTGAATTTGTACCCCAGTGGGACTAGATCTTGGATTATTTTTGAATTTGATACCCCTAGCGTAGTCCCGCATTTGCACCAAGAACCCCCGGGCGTGTGACGGTTTCCAAGGAAGAGTATGTTTGAGTATTACATCGCGCATTCATCGCCCAGCTGAGAATGTCTCGTCTAGGAATCTGAATAGAATAATCCTCGGAAGGGCCACATGAGATAATATGAATACCAATTGCAATTATAGGGCGCCAGATAGAGCGTGCAAACGTCAATGGGTCGGTGTGGTTCCTTCTCATCTCTTTCTCCATGGTTATAGTATTAAATGATAGCAAAGTGCGGCACAACGACATAAAACATTTTTAAAATGGGCCTGGGGGGTTTTGTCTCCATTCAATAAATTCTAAAGCTCATTGCGTCACGCGACACTCCTTGAAATTTACCCATGGGCATCCTGCATTGCATTTCCAACTACGGAAGGCATTTGTGCTGACATATAAATATTGTTCCTCACACGTATAATATAGGCGAAGATAAGTCACGGTTCGGTGGATGATATTTTACGGCGTTTTTAAAATGCAGTGGGTTAGCTAAACGACTTGTTTAAAATTTGAACCTGCGGTTTTTTAAACAGCGCGTTTAGCTAACCACAGATTTTTTTTTTTTTTTTTTTTTTTTTTTTTTTTTGTTAGGCCTAACCACCGTTTATGTTTTTAACCTCGTTGTGATAAGACGCCCTTCATGTTTGTATTTTTTATCACAGGTATTTGCTATTATAGGGCATGTTTTAAAATTTATTAATTTGGCATTCCATGTGAGATGTGAAGTATGACTTAATGTTACAAGTGCCATACCCTTGTTCAATTGGTCCTATAATATATCTAGTACCTCCAAGTTTGAATTAGGGTTAATAGATAATTATCATTTATGGCGGCGCCATCTGTATTTCTCAAAATGCCCAAGTATGCACAGGTGGCACCCGTCAGATCTTATTCTACACATCCCAATCTATCATTTTTCCAGCAAAACTGTTATATACTCAACTTACGGTCAGGCAATAACTTAGACCATATCTCTCCGACTTGTTTAATTCCCAGGAAAGAAATAAAAAATCGCAAAGATCCCCATACCATGGCGACTTTTAAAAAGAATGTTAACACATAAACATACATATTAACTCGCTGCACCCTGCAGGCGAATCTCAGTCGCTCAAAATTATATTATCAAATTTATTTTTGTTATAAACATTAAAATTATTTATTTTCATGGATATTCAGAATCATCTTCAAATGGCACTTAACGTCAATAGTCTTTGATGGTGTTTTTTTTTGTTGTAGATGCTTGTGAAGCCATCTTAAAGCCACTTGATTTATACTTTTTATAACTATATACAGAATTGTCCAGGGCCGTGGAAGTGTAGAGTTATGAGCAAAAAATTAGTAACACTTACTCATTTTACACTTGTTGATGTAATTGATTGTTATATTGTATTTCCTTGATACGTTAAGTAAACCAATCAATTTAAGTTATAATCAAAGTTATAAAATCAGAAGACAATTTGTTCAAAAGAACACAAAAATCCGCTATTTAGTATCTTATTTTTCACTTCAATTTTGATAGATGTTAAAACATCGTATTCATTTAAATTCGCAATATATCGGTTTCCCGGTTTAAAACATTTTTCATTAATTCATATCTCTTTAAGTTTGTTTTTCGTCCCAAGAAACGGAAACGTGCGTTTGTTTAAAAACATTTCGTCTTTGGTCAATTATTTAAACATTTGATCAATGAATTAACTTGATCTCGCCATTTCATCAAGAAAAACCTGGAAACCTATTTATTTTGAAATAAAAATAATATTTAAATTTTCTTATTGTCCTATATGTTCTCCGTAAGGGAAGCGTATTATTGTGGTAAAGTCTTTAGTTTCATAACAGGGATCCCGAGTTCGATTCCCAATTAGGTAGGCTATATGTATAAAACGTACTTTATCATGATGAATTAACATGCAGCTAATTAAGATAAATATAACATAAGTCCCATAAATTACTGCAAAATCATTCTTTTCCTTTTCCCTCTTTTCCCCACAACACAACATTAGAGTTCCAGCAACTTGATTATAATTGGAGTAAACTTTAGATTTCTTTGTGTATCTAACTAAATAAGCCGCATGTGATTTTGAGTAAATGTAGAAAATATTATTAACATTGTTAGTGGTGCAAACTTTTTGAGGTATCTCAATTAAAATACCTGATTAGTGATAATTAAAAAAAGCGTCCCCCTATATGGATACACGCGGCCCCCAGATCAGCTTACCAGCTCAACTATCCTAACCCTAAACCATTACCAATGACTGCAACGAACGAAAGATTACTCATTGAAATTACTAAAATTACTTGCAAACGGGTTACACTTAATTTTTGAGTAGATTACATGAAATCATTATTTTGAGTGTGGTTTGCAGACATTCCGAAATGACGAATAATGAACTTGTATTCTCTTTAAGGTGCAACGAGAGATTCCAAGTCATCTACTAGTTTCTGGGATATTTGGTAAATGTCATACAGATTAGACACTCAATAGATTCCCTCCCTACCTTTTATTTGCCAGCAGAACATGACTTAAAATGAAAACAAACGGAGGTAGGCTGATGTCCTCTCAATAACATCTTTTACCTTGTTATTGGTTCACATCTGTTGAGGCTGAATTTATACTAGCAGAAACTGGTGCAATCTTGAACAAGATTTTTAAGGGAACGCAGATGAGAGGATTCCGATGTAAGTTGTATCAAACCACCAGGATCAGAAGCCTGAAGGTACTCAAACATAAATTGGGACCCCCCAAACCAACAGGGATTGTGCTGCCAAATGGGTCCTCATTTTCAAGTCTTCTGTTATCAAATGACCCCTTTTTTTCATGCTAATTTGGTATAGCAATGGATCATTTTTCCCAAATTTTTCTCAAATTTGTTGGAAATTAGTCCAATTTCCTCATCTGAATGGCACAATTTTCCACGTTTGCTCGCAAAGGTCAAAATTTTGAGGGGATTATGCAAAATTTTCGTTGTTTTAAATTTCACCTAAAATCTGCATTCCTGGTAAAAACTAGGGTCCTCTTTTCAGAAAAAATTGGTATAGATGTTGGGGTCCTATTTCCAGACTCTCGGAGCATGTTTCGATCCAAACCAAACTTAAAACCCCAGGCCAAGGTTCTCAGAATCGATTGGGTAGTGCTGCACTGTTCTTCCATGATGATCTGAATGCCAACCTGAATCTAGTCATTTTTCAAGAAAATTGTCCCAGATTAAAATCTGTCAGTTTTTGTTTAGGCCCTTTTCTAGGAGGGGGTTATTTTTTTTATAACCATCCCAAAAAGTAACTCCAACTCCCCTGAAATTTGTCCTGTGGAGTATGTTTTTTTTTGTTTTCGAACGATATATCGTATTATACATTGTGGGGCATGGGGTATAATTGAAAGCAGTGTTAATTATTTACGCTATTTTGACACTTATGGGTGGCGATTGCACTTGAGTATCTGTTGAATGTTTATTCCTACTTGGACAGAACCCCCTCCAGATTTAAAGAGACATGAGTAGATTTTCACAGAAAGAACGCCCCCAATTTGTCTCGAACCTAGGTTTTTACATGAAAATTTGTATTGTATTAGATCACACCTGAAGTGAATAGCTAATACGCCGTCTTTGTGTAATAAGGATGATGATTTAGTATAATTTCTGTCGTGCACGACAGAAAGTCCAAAGCATGCTTTTCTATGGGGAACGATTACGATAGCATGGCAAGTTACAAAACAAGGTTTGCGGGTTTCTTTGTTGCACCTGTTTGTCCACTAAGCCTCCGTAACGTTCCGGTAGTGTCTACACTGATCATAAAATTTGAAATTCATATCCTAAAAAATCTCCTGTCACTTTTAAAAGTTTCATAAATCCTATTGACAATCATTCTGTTAACAAATTTACATCGGTGCATCCCGTATTCTCTGCATGACTAATTCCTCATTCTCTATATGATCGGATTGAAAACCCAGCAAGAGCAAACCTCTTCCCGTTCATATTTTTCCCCAAAAGAAACAGGTATCCAGAACAAACAGCACCTGCCAAAGGTCTAAATAATTACCAACTTATTTGGCTGTAGTTCTTTTGATGTTCACTTCACAGTGAACTTCACCTTAGTTTGATCATTTTCAAAGAAAATTTAAGTTTTTGAAGCATTAGCTAGTGAAAGACTCACTATCCAAGCTAAAGCGATGACGGAACACATTTAGACTATCAAACCGTGCGGACTAAATCTACCCATGAAGACATGCAGCACAAAGTGGGAAAACCCTGTCATATTTGATTATTTGTTTTCAATCCTTCTCACAGTTGATTTGTAAAGACAGACTGTCGAGTCCATCCTCAGCCAGCGATAAACCGGAGGATGGCAATCCCAAATTGCCTTGATCCTCAGCTGTGCAGGTACTAATGGGAACCACCCCAAAATGACATATGAAACAAAATTATGACATGATTTTTTTTGTTAGTCTTTTGCACAGACTGTACACAAGAGATGACAGTGTGAGCTGTGTGGGAGTATAGCTCAATTGCTATGACAAGCTATGACAAAAGTACACCATTTACGTTACGACTCTTTCATCACAATTTGCACGGTGAACAGGGAAGGACCATGCATCAGCCTCCCCAGGGGGTCTTCTCATTTGGACACAAAATGGGTATTTTTGAGGCACCACTCCAGAGCTGGAAGAGGGATGCATATGGATGTGGCAGGGCAAATGGACGAGAAATGTTCATTTCATTTTTTCTAGAAAAATGCTATCTCCTTTGTTTTTTTAATTATTTTAGCATTTTGATAGTAGATTTCAATTAAGTAAGATAATTGCATATTTCCATAGGGATGATAGAGGGTTCAATCCCGGCCACGTGGAGACCAGGCCTTTGTTCCATTACAAACAATATCGAATCTGCTAAAAGTCTGTACAGATTGGCTTACTGGAAACTAATGAATTCAGTTCTACAATGGTCTATTGATGATAAAAGGACTGCCATGGTTGGCCGGGATGTCAAGGAACTCATAACCGCTGCACTAATCTCTTATACAAAGTTTGGCCCATTTTGGCAACATACAAACTTAGCTTTGTTACTTGTGCATTGACATAAGAATGCATTTTTCTCCTATAATGTGAATAAGGCATATAATTTGCAAGTGTCAATAGTAAGTTATGTTCAAATACAACATTTAGAATTAAATAATTGCTGGTGTTTTTCATCCTGATACTCAAATGACCACCCAAGTGTATCTTAATGTGAAGTACTTGTATATTTTAGGTCAAATATTTATTTAACAGCTACATTACTATACTTTGTATGAGTAACCAATAAACTTTTTTACCTGTGGCTATTAAATAATTCCTCTGCTCTCTCATGGTGAATTGACAGACCTAAAAACTTTTTAAAGAGGCCTCACTTATTTTGAAATCTACTATAGTGTAAAGTTGATTCAATAGTGGCTACATTTCTCACAATCCAAGGTAAATTGTCAAGTTCACAAAACCGCGTACAAAATGCCAAAGACGAGCAGGGGACGAGAGCAGTTTTTTCTTCTCCACAAGGGCATGGCTTAACATAGTTATGGTTTCCACAAAACACTAATCCTGGCCCATTCGTTCCGTACAAAATGGCGAGATGAAAACCGTCATTTTCTCCTCAATGGAACATCTCATACTTAAAGCTAACATTCTGGCTTGAAGTCATTATATCTCCTACCCATCATCATGAAATAGGGTATTTATCCCCAAAATTTTCGAGCGACGGACCGTGAAGTACTAGCATGCCCGTTGACCCTTGAGGTCATAGCACTTTTTCGTCAGGTGTTCCCTGTAAGAAAACGGTTAAAATTGGTTTGTCGGATCAAAAAAACATATCAATTACAACCTTTTTTTGATATTCCTACAGATTTTTATACTTAATATTGATAGCAACCATGAATTTCAACCCAGTAGTCTCGCAATTTCTCTCAGTTTTTAGGGTATACTTAGGCGAGGGTCCACCAAAAAAATCCTCAATTTTGCAGTTGGGTCTGGACTTACCTGTTTCTCAAGTTTTTATTTACTGTGGTGAATCCTTATGTCTTTCACAATATAGAACTCTGGGGGCAGCTTCTATTGATCACATTACAAAACAATTTGTGCTTATTTTAGTCTAATGATGAAATTGATATATGGATGTAAAAAGCATTTTCATTTGGATATGAAAGCTCTGAAATCCTGGTTGGAAATATATTTGTAGACTAAAGTCTTTTACCGTCTGCATATTTGTGGTTGTAAAATACAGTTTGAAACTCTTTTTTTTACACAAAATGGCCTCTATCCAAAATTTCACTAGTATGCACAGATGATCATGTAAATGCAAGAAGGTCATAAGTGCACGCTGCCTTTGTCAGAAATTCCCATCAAAATACTGTTATGATGGCAATCTTGGTCAGTGGCTCTTAAAATGGTTCTTCAGGTGACAGTCACTCAAGAGCCACCGACTCAAAGCTAAATTGAGAGTTATTCTAATACATGGCATCACACAGATGTAATCACCTGGCAGCACTATTGCACTTATGACCTTCTTGATTCACTGAACAAGATAGTCCTAAGAGATAGGACTCAATAGGATTTTCAAATTTGTACATTTCTTTATATTTCTTAATTTGCAAAATTAGTGTGTTGTTTTTTTTGGAATTATGATCGCATTTAAGTTCAAAATATGCATCACAAAAAACCCTCCAAGTGATCTCAATGATAAGACTATTGGTATTTCAAGAACTAAAACTAACTGGCTAATACTTTTGAATGATTATCATCAACCCAAAACGAACAAAAGTGAAACAATTATAACTCAAGAAAGCTCCTTTGCATCGTTCAAATTGACATACAAAAGACATCATTTTCCAAGTCTTCATTAAGGAGGCCACTGTGGATTGTCAGCCTCATCCTGGCCACCACCATCAAACCGATATTTTGGTAGAATATGAACATTTTATATTTTTTCAACAAACATGCACACCTGCAGACGATTTTGGCTGATTTCGTGCTTCAGTATAGGATCTAGGATGATTAATCAATTATATGCTTTGTTTATGTTACCTATATTTTTTTTTTTTGACAGCGATGTGGCCATTATTATAAAAGTAATTGATACAGCAAAATTATATGAATTGAAATCAAACTTAGTATAGTAGATCAGTTACTATGTCACTTATTTTATTACCTGTGAATCCATTCCTGCAAATCATTATGGCCATAGTATTCAAATTCCAACAAATACAATTGCCCATGGGTAGCAGTCAGACTGATTATTTTCAAGATACCAGGCCCTAAAACATGTTACAAATGATGTTAAACTGTTTTTTCTTTTTTTTTGAACAGGGTTTACAAGAAATAAATGAAATTATATGTTGTAGTTGGATGTGCATTTTTAACATACTAGGTCAATTTTATCTGTTCATACCAAGGGATTATTTCCCTAGCCAAATGTCACTTTAAAATGGACCACTTTGCCAGTTGGCAAACACTTCCTATTCTCATATAAAAGCTGGCCCATTAAGTAATGTAATCAGACATTGAAACAATATGTCATTTCCTGTTGTCCCAACTATTACCCAGACATTTCTTAGTGTAAGTTCCGTCTCTGGATGGGAATGACCAACTCAATATGACAAGATGCCAAATGCACGTCGAATACTGGAATATTTTGTTTAAATAACTTTGTGTTTTGTATAAATTACAGAAAAAAATCCCAAATATGACAATCTGACAAAGACACAGTTAATCTTACAAAGAGGGCATAACTCTGGCACTATAAAATAGATAATGTGAATGAAAAACACACGCAAACTTCATTTGTGTGTTTGTGTGAGTATTACACACATTACACACACATGATTATCACTGCATATGGCAATTTCAGAGGGAACCCCTTTGACTTAGGGATTACTTGGGTAGTATGTGTTTGTGTGTCTGTGTATGGTACACATTGACCTATTAACTTAATACTCGGTTAGCAGAACCACTGGCCCAAGGCTCATATGGGGGTGTACAGAGATTGACGTCTGACCCTATGTGACCTTCAACCTCATTCACAAATCGCGACAGCAGACAACGTTTGCATTCCAGGGAACGCTGTAATAGATTCGCGGTGTTCACTCTTTCTCTCTTTTATTGCAGTTGAGTTAAAACTATCATAAGTTTGAACCCACAATTCTATTATTGATATGACCAAATACCCCAACTGAGCGAGCTTGACCCAAAGTAGTTAGGTTTATTGTTCAGGTCATCAAAATTATCCTAGAAGAAAGCAAATCCTTTTAAATGAGTTGGAGATAAATAACAATGTTACTTCCAGTATAGCTAAACAAACATGTTATTGAATAGAACATAACTGTGTTCAGACCAACAAAACTCACTCCTCATAAAATCAAATATGATATGCTTTTGGTGAAAAAAAGATGTTATTTCTGTTAAAACCGAGTAACCAACAAGTAAATATATAATCATTGTTAAAGTTGCCAAGACTCATCTCGAAAGCAAAGCAAGCAAATGTTGTAATTGTTTAGTATATAAGTGTCATTTCATTTAAAACCACTAAAATTGTAAGCATGTTCTGGTCACAAAAAATGCACCCTAAAATTATTTTTTAAATTTGCTAATTTCATATACCTCACACTATAGGTTTCACACCACCAAATAAATTGCCATTGGTTTATGTACAAAATGGCCCTAATTAAAACGTAAATTTCTCATTAACGAAGCGACTCAGTTGCTTTAATTATGCATTACCTTGGACTGCTAGACCTCTGCATCCCATTCAGCAAGAAGAATCCATAAGTTGACCACGGAGTTTTCGAACTACTGAAGCATGAAGACAACGATGAGTTCCGATCCCCTCTGAACTGTGGCTTCTAGTCAAAATATTCCTATGGGATGGGTGTAAAATTAGTACTGTAATTACTCAGTAGTAAGCCTCACACACCTTTTTGTCTTGATATTTTGCTGATTTTTACCTTTAAAATAATTTCTAACACAAAATATGGCCCAGGAAGTTCCAGTTTCTACTATTTTTCAATTTGAACTTAGACGTCACTTTTTTTTAGCTTTTTCCCAAACACTTTTCGGCCAGAGGGTGCCAGACCAGATCTATTTAGTGGTGTGAAATCTACAGCACCTGCAATGGAGCCATGTTGCAATGCCAAGAAATTATGATATTTATGTCCTTTTAATGAGTAAAGACAGATATTGAATATGACAAGTTATCAGACAAGAGAAGTTTATTATCACCCTGGGAAAGGATGGCGCACATTTCCAAGCTGTCTAAGCTTATCACCCAAACCGGATTACATTTTAATGTTTCACAGGTTTTTTGTGCTATCAATGCAGAGTTCTTCCAAAGATGGTTACAACTTACAACAGAGATTTTATGATTTTTTACAACATACGCTTAAACTTACCTACTTCTAAATAAAAAAAAAGTGAAAATTTCACTCGTTGAAAACATGAAAATCATAAAATTCACTCCATAAAGTGGGAAAATTACTCTGAAAGATTGAAAAACCACTCCAAAAGAGCAAAATTTAAAGGAAATTTCACTTGGTAAGAATTGCCTTTAAATTCACTCTGTTGGAAAGTGAACTTTTTTATTTAGAGAATAATGAGTCATCACAAACTTGCTCATTTTATGAAACGGAAGCGACACTCCGATGTCGAAGTCAAGTACACTACGCCCTCAATTCCTGTACCTTCCATTATTTGTGCATGTAATGTTAAACTTAAAGAATAAAGGTCTGATTTTGATAACCACTGCTCTCTTTAGGACGAATTGAAACCAAGGCGATGCCATTATTTTAAGTGGAAGAACGAGGCCAGAGGACTGAGTTCTTGAATGCAAAGTAATGGTATCTCCAGTTTCAATTCTTCGTAAATTTAAAGAGAGTACCCATTGCCCAAAATCAAACCTTTGTTCTCATTCTTAAATTCAAGGTAATCTTCATCTTAATTTCACCTAAATACAATAAAAAAAATACCACCCCCAGTGAGCAAAATCAAACAACCCATTGAACACAAAGAACATAATTATGCAATAAGTCCCAACATTACCAGGTGTGTGTGTGTGCGGATGTAGCAAAGCTCGGTATGACGCAAGCGCATCAATCTCAAACCAATGTCAATATGCAGTGTGTAATACCCGGTCTAAATTATGAATTGAAACCAGCCAGGAACCAATGAAATTGCAGAAATTCTCACAGCTGCTTAAGTATAAACTTACTTCTGAAGTGAATAACTAAAAGTGAAATAACCATGTTCAAAATAAGAATTTTCTGATTTAGTTGATGGGATAAGCATTATTTGATGGCAATTCGATGGTTAAGAGATTTTATACAGCATCCAAGGGATTAAGAGCAGATAACATGAAAAATATATTTTCACAGAGATGATATTTGACCTTTGACCTGCAGATCTGTATCTTACACCAGATGAAGTGTTACCTATTTAGGTCCTTTGGTGCAAGAGTCATCAAAAGTGGAGACCTGGGCAGATACAGCAACTTGTTTGTGGGTATGGGTGTGGACGGTGGACGCTGACGACAGACTTTGTTCTGACAAAATCCCCCTCTTGCTAAAGCCACCAGGGGGATAAAAATGCATCATGCCAAGTTAATTTTAAAACTTTTAAAAGATAAAAATGGATATCCATCAGCTTCAGGTACAATTCTATCAACTAGATTACCAGAGAACTTTCAATTTACACGTATTGACCACATTTCTACATGGTATCTTGGTAACACCGATAGCCCCGGACGATAGCAAAGGCATCCTAAAATGATCCTTTCTCAGGGTTACTCGAGTGTGTTTTGAATCAATCCCACAAGTGCCCAGATTTGGGAAATTCACCATCAATAAGGTCATGTGATCCCACAAAATCCTATTTTCTTAACACATAAAAACCCTGACTTTTACATGTATTTTAAGCCCACAAGGGCTAGACTTAGGAATTTTTTGCATATCATAAATGTCTTGTGGTTCTTAAACTTCTTGACGCTTTTTTTAATATGCCCTAAGTACTGGACATGTGTTTAGTACAGTACAGTATAGGCATATTGCAATGCCCTTGTGGGATTGATTCAAACCCCGCTGTTGGTTTACGTGTCAAGTTGTCCTCTATTTCAGAATGCAAATGAAAATGCGTTGCTTAGTTTGCAAACTTGCATGCACTGTTAGAAATCTTGTAAATTTATCACCATTATAAATTTTTGCTTTTAATTTGACAGATTTTTTAGATTTTTTTTAATTTTTTAGGTTTTTTCTTTTTGTTTAATTTTAAACCTGAAAGTACAAACTGGACAACTATATATACAATACTCTTCATTCAAAATGGTTTACTACAAGAAAAAATATTTTCAAGTAGAATTTATAATAAGGTCATGTGATCCCACAAAAATCCTATTCTTAACACATAAAAACCCTGACTTTTACACGTATTTTAGCCCACAAGGTGCTAGTACTTAGGGAATTTTTTGCATGATCATGGAATGTCTTGTGGTTCTTAAACTTCTTGAACACTTTTTATCCTAAGAACTGACAGGTGTTTGTCAGTACAGTATAGGCATATTGCAATGCATTGTGGGATTGTTCAAAACACCCTCTGGGGTTACTTGTCAAGTTGCATCTATTTCAATGCAAAATGAAAATGCTGTTGCTTAGTTGCAAACTTGCATTGCACCTGTTTTGTTAGAAATATTTGTAAATTTTGCACCATTAGGTAATGTTTGCTTTTAATTTGACAGATTTTTTAGATTTTCTTTGCCATTGAAATGGCACAATTTTTGTTTATTACTTATAAACACCTGAAATACACTGGACAAATCTCATATACATACTCGTCAGTTCAAAATGGTTTTATAACAAGAAAAATTTTTCAAGTTATGATTTATTGTTTTATTATTAAGTTGAATTAGTTTTATTGTATAAACCTGTAAAATTAGTTAACCAGCAGTTTTTGTAGTATGCATCCAAGTCTTCCAAGCTGCTGGCAGGAAAATTTTCAAACTGTAAAATGATACATAATGGTTTTCTGCTATTTAGCCATTTTTACTGCAAACTATAAAATGTGCCTTTGTCTGTTTGTCTATTTTCAAATTGGTTAATTTGCATTATGAAAATTAACCTGTAAGGTCTACTTCTAATTTCAAAAAGGGAAAGAACTGTCAGTGGTTTTGTAAAAAAAAATGAGAAACTTCAACCAAAACAGAACACACACATACAGAAATAGTGATAACAAGGTGTCTTCCTGCACACGTTTAAGTGAGACAAAACTCTCAAAATAGTATGTCTAGAATGCACAATTTTGAAAAATTGGTCCATTTTTATGTCAATTCCCAGACATTTATTATTTATTACTAATTGTTAATAATTTGGATTGACTCGACAGGATCTTTAAGTCAGAATATTACCTCTGACTGTTGAGTTGAGTAATGTAACAAATGATCCCCTATTCTTTTGAAAGAATACTGGCATGTTAACATGTAAAGGAATGACTCGGCTTCAGTTAATAATAATAATAATAACGCTAATAGGATTTAGTAATATAATAATAATAATAACCATTTTTTATATAGTGCTTAAAACTGTAAACAGTCTCAAAGCGCTGTTGACAAAATTATTACGCTGCCTTCAGGAAATCGTCACAATCATTTTGCTTCACCTAGGAGGCTGCTCAAAGACATGTCTTACAAGCCCATAACCCTATCAGCACTTAGATTGTAATATTCCCCATAACCAGTGGCAGCACCACAGGGGGTGAGAGACAGCCAAATTGCCCATAAATAGGGATTACTTGGTGAAAATTTGCTATTTTTTTTAATGGGGTTTTGGTTGAAAATTTGGCAAAATGATCTAAAAATTTGAAGTCTTTAGGTGACAATTTTTAAAAATGTCCAAAAAATAGGGGTCTTTGAGTGAAAGTGGTAAAATTGTAAAAAAGTATGGGGTCTTTGGGTGATAATGATGCTATTTTGGGACACCGGCTCTCTGACTTGAATCCACCCCAAGATATTTTCTGCCAAGGTCACAATACTTTAGACCACTTGGCCACTTCATCCTTAAGGGCCAATGTTTTAGTTGAAATAGAAATGGTTTGGGATTTTGCACCTTAAGCTGCTCATTCCCCATCAAACAAAATTATCCAACTAGATGAAGCATAAATCTAGCAATTTTACATGTGTTAGTTGAATTTGAGAGGTTGAACATTTGATTTTTAGCTGGGCCTGAGGCATAAAAAAATATGTTTGTTTGGCGTAACAGAGAAAAAATATCAGGGTCGGTGGGTCAGATTTTTTTTTAATTTTTTTTTTTAGATATCTTCAATGTTTTACTCTAAAATGAATACAAGATGCTACTATTTATAGCTTTTTTTCAATGACATAACAAAGATCTTTTATTTTACTTGTTTTGTTATTTTTTTCATCTTTGTGTTGGTAGAATTTTTTTTTTTAATTGTGGATGAAAATAATGGGTCGGTCAGCAGAATCTTTTTTCTTTTGTGCTTAATTGCATAAAACTTTTGAGTCAGCAGGTTTTTTAGGGTCGTCGGGTTACGCCAAACAAAACAATTTTTCTGCCTGATCATTGGAAATCAGTTAGGAGCTTGGAAAGATGGTTTTTTGAATTATACATCTCTTTAAGAGATACTGACACATTGGAAAAAACTAGTGTCCCTCAAGATTGTTCACCCAATTGATATTTTTGTAGTATGGTTGTAAAGCTATACACAGCCCTGCAAATGAAATGATAAGACCAAATCAGCGCCCTTGGGGTTAAAAGAACGAGTAATATTTTTGTGAAAATGTGCAGTGCCACTCTAAGAACGGAAGAAAGATACCTATTTCAAGACTTGGCCATGTCTTTACCAGCCCGTGTACAAAAGTCACACTATTATTTTTGCCAACCCTAATTCATCCACAATGAATTGCCGTCTTCAGACAGGTCTCCTAAAAATAATACCTTATTCTCAAGATTTGTCACGTTGAGCACAACTATGGTTATGCGCAGCCAAGGGGGTGAAACGCATTCAAAACCAGTCGTCCGTGCTGGGCGCTGACATTTTTAAATATGACACGGAATAATTATCAGTTTGGGTGCTTGTTATACACACATAATGTCAATGCATACAAACCAATCCGCCAAATCAGTTGTTGGTTGTTGTGTGCTATTGGGTGGTTAATTTTGCCTCCTACCCATGCCACACAACGAAGGAAATGACACATCAGTCGTTCTGGATTTAAATATAAACCGCCTCAATGAATCTTTTCACCTAAGCGAGCATGAATTAACGAGAAAAAAAAAGGTATCTGAGCAAATGATCCAGGTACACCATTTTTACACCTGACCACTCTAACACATAAATAATTTGTATCACGTACGATAGGGTATATGCAAAGCGGCACCACAGTAGTGGAAGAAGCGGAGCAGCCATTGCTTTCTATTGTTGGTACTCTAGGTTTGTCTTGTGGTCGGCAAAACAGCGAGACGGTGTATTTCTTAAGATTACGTAACCGTTTTGACCTCTCTATCTATATAGAAACCTCTGTGACGCAGCGGTGAAGCTTTAACTATTAATTTACAATGCTCACTCCTCGTTGGCAGTACTTGTGTCTGGCATGGTTAATTCTCAGAATGCATAAGCTAGGGAGGGCGACACAGGTGGAAGAGCCATCTATGGGCATTATTGAACAGTCAAATTAATACAACTGTATTCATCATTTCGTATCTCAACAGGACCCTCTTTAGTGATGCTGCAAATGCCCGTAAGTCAGTTGTCTCGTTTCATCCACAATCTATGGGGCAAACTACTATTTGTTAATGAAATTTACTTTTAAAATTTAGGCACTGCAGTGATAATTGTTGATAAAGATCATTTTTTTTTTAATTTAAAAAAAGCTCCAAAATGGGCTGAAATAAAAATGTGAAAAATTGATGACCAAACCCATGAATTAAGGATTTCTTTCATGAAAGTGGTAAAATTGTAAAAAAGTATGGGGTCTTTGGGTGATAATGATGCTATTTTGGGACACCGGCTCTCTGACTTGAATCCACCCCAAGATATTTTCTGCCAAGGTCACAATACTTTAGACCACTTGGCCACTTCATCCTTAAGGGCCAATGTTTTAGTTGAAATAGAAATGGTTTGGGATTTTGCACCTTAAGCTGCTCATCCCCATCAAAAAAATAATCCAACTAGATGAAGCATAAATCTAGCAATTTTACATGTGTTAGTTGAATTTGAGAGGTTGAACATTTGATTTTTAGCTGGGCCTGAGGCATAAAAAAATATGTTTGTTTGGCGTAACAGAGAAAAAATATCAGGGTCGGTGGGTCAGATTTTTTTTTAATTTTTTTTTTTAGATATCTTCAATGTTTTACTCTAAAATGAATACAAGATGCTACTATTTATAGCTTTTTTTCAATGACATAACAAAGATCTTTTATTTTACTTGTTTTGTTATTTTTTTCATCTTTGTGTTGGTAGAATTTTTTTTTTAATTGTGGATGAAAATAATGGGTCGGTCAGCAGAATATTTTTTTTATTTTGTGCTAATTGCATAAAACTTTTGAGTCGGCAGGTTTTTTAGGGTCGGTCGGGTTACGTCAAACAAACAATTTTTTATGCCTGATCATTGGAAAATTCAGTTAAGAGCTTTAAAGATTGTTTTTTGAATTATACATCTCTTTAAAGAGATACTGACACATTTGAAAAATAGTGTGCCCTCAAGATTGTTCACAATTGATAGTTTTGTATGGTTGTAAAGCTATACATCAGCCCTCACATGAAATGATTAAAGACCAAATCAGCGCCCTTGTGGGTTAACAGAACGATTATATATTTTGTGAAAATGTGCCAGTGCCACTTTAAGAATCAGAAGAAAGATACCTATTTCAAGACTTGGCCATGTCTTTACCATCCCATGTACAAAAGTCACACTATTATTTTTGCAACCTCATTCATCCACATGCCATCGCCATTCTTCAGGGGTCTAAAAATAATACCTTTCTTCTCAAAATTTGTCACAGTTGAGCACAACTATGGTTACGGCAGCTGTGAAGCTTTACTATTAATTTACCATGCTCACTCCTGTTGGCATTATTGTGTCTGAATGCAGGGGGGGTAGGACATGCCAACCTAACAGCAACGGCAAATTCAAAACGGCATCAACTTCCTGGTGCTAGTCTGTTTCAAAGACTTAACGGTAGGAGGGCGCTCTTACGCATATCGAACGATTACACACAGACTTGACTAAAGACTAGGCTTGGTCACGAATATTTAAATCTAAATGACCGTTATTGGAAATTACACTATTTTGCAGCGGGGTTAATCCACTAACCCCGACGAATTTTGATGCCAATATTTTTTTCTTAATTTATCATGATATTACTAAGATTTTTTGAACAAAGGTTTAAGAGATGATTTTTTAATGTCACTGGGACTGAGACTGCCATAGTAAATGCACGTAGCAGTTCCACAAATTACCGTTTGGAAATCCCCAATGCCCAAATCGAGCAGATCGTGTCCGACCCCCCCTGTCTGAATGCTTAATTCTCAGAATGCATAAGCTAGGGATGGGCGACACAGGTGGAAGATACATCTATGGGCATTATTGAACAGTCAAAAATATAATAACTGTATTCATCATTTCTTATCTCACACAAGACCATCTTTAGTGATGCTGCAATGCCAGTAGTCTGTCTGTCTCAGTTTCATCCACAATCTTATGGGGCAATCTAAGTTGTAATGAAATTGACTTTTAAAATTTTAGGCACTGCAGGTGATAATTGTTGCTTAAAGATCATTTTTTTTTTTCAATTAAAAAAGCTCCAAAATGGGCTGAAAATAAATAAGAATGTGAAAAATTTGATGAAAAACCATGAATTAAGGATTTTTCCTGAAAAGTGACATACCTAAATAAGTCTAAACAAGCCTTTCCTTAGGTGATTTTTAAAATGGCTTCATAAATGACTGCAGGTCATTTGGGAAGCCATCTCAAACTCAATGACTTAGCTAACCTATACAGACTTTGTCAAAGTTGAAAGGGTTATGGTGTGACTATAAATTAGAGAAACCTAGTCTAAATCCACAGACAAGTCTGCTGTTTAATGCACCTGAACAAACAAGAATAGTTCTATCCAGTGGCGTAGCCAGGTGGGGGCAAAGGGGGGCAGAGTGCCCCCTCTGAAAACAAATCTTGAGGAGAAATCGGGAAATAAAACATGGATATTCATGTTAAATCAGCCCCTTTTCGGATTCTTTTGCCCTGCGACCAGGATATTTTTGCTTGTGATCCTTTGTTGCACCTACCGGGAAATTGCCCCCTTAGAACCACCGGGCTGGCTACGCGCCTGGTTCTATCCTTTGTAGATCAAAATTTTGGCCAAATTCTTACCTGATACAACTGCAGCTGATGACTCTCTGGTGTTAAGAACTAGGACCTGTAGTAAAAAAATGCAAAACAGAAAAAAAATATTAGTAGGAGTTGGTGGTACATTCTTTTTGGAATTATTTCACAGTTACTGACTGCTACAATATTTTTATTTGAGTTTGATTTTGCATTTTTCATGAGTAATTGCTTATAACATTTTGCATCGTTGAAAACATTTTTAGAAATAATTTTGTGATTTCCAGGCCTTTAAGTCTAGAAATTGTTGGAGCTCTGTTAATCACTCCTACCTTTACCAAGGGAGTGATAAGGGGCTGAGTTTTTTTAATTTCCCAGCCTTAAAAAAATCATTTTCAAAGGTGCAAGGAGCTAAAAAAGTAACACTCCTGACAGTTTACAAGGAGCTCTTTGAGGGGCTCTAGAGCTATTGAGCTCCTCAAAAATGAAGGCCTGGATTTCTGGAAAATATGACAAAACTTAGATTTTTATCTGATTTTGTTCTTAATTTAAAGTCCATGCCTCAAAATTAAGTTTAGGGATAAGAATAAAATAGGGACAGCAGTCCCAAATAGGTTGTCCGATTATGTGGTCAAAGAATAAGTGTAGAGCAATATAATGACCCTAAGTGACCCCTGAATGACCTTTGACTTCCTCATCTATTACCCCATATAAGCCCCCTTATCTCAATGTGTAAGCATGCATACCAAGTATGAACTTCAGAAATCCAGGCCTTCATCCCTGCACTAAAAAGCTAGACAACATTTGATCTAAAAGTGTATACCAAAACTTTGACACACAGTGACATACGGACACACACACAAATCATGCTGCCATTAGGTCTTTCCCGATTACATCGGACGACCTAAAAATTGTTATTTCAAGTCATGCAAGTAATTTCCAGCTATAAAACCACTTCGAGGGAGTTTTAGTGCATTAAAAACAAATCAAACCATATCAAGATCTTATCATGAAGAATTGAAGGGTGTGAGCCATCAGAAATGTGTGTTATTACTTTAAAGAGACACAGGCACATTTGAAAAATAGTGCGCACCTCAAGATTTTTCAAAATTGATATTTTTGCATGGTTGTAAAACTTTTATATACATTAACCCTCATGTGAAATGATTAAGACCAAATCAGCACCCTTATAGGTAAACAAAATGATTTACAATAAAATGACTCCAGCGACATTTATTCAGCAGATGATGGAAATGGCGTTTAACACAAGAAAACACACGCCGGAGTTGATTCCCACAGCATGCACCCCATTTGACCAGTCTGTGACCTTTGTGGTTTTAATATCAATGACCACGAGTCTATGATATTCATGTAATAGACATATTTGTTGATTTAAGTTCGGCAAACTTAACGTTAGCCTATGAATTATCTTGATGTCTTTATTTTTATGTGCAAAACATACCTCTGTTCTTCCAATGGCATAGCAGAATGCTTTGGGCATAGACTATCACTTGCAAGCAAATTGAATAAATTTCATATTTTGTGAAAATGTGCCAGTGCCGCTTCAATGAAAGTGGTCAACACAATTATTGAACTCTTCCTTAAAGAGGCCAAATGGTATTGAGGTCAATTCAACCAGAGAAGGCAGCAACTGTCCAAATTGTCCCCCCCCCAACTTTTGTGGTATTCAGGAGGGTCAAATGTTGGGTTAACTGGTACTTCTTGGACAGTTATGAACAATTTACTGCCAAGAAGACATCCCTGTATAAACTTTTCAAAAGGATTTCAAACCCACAACATTGATTGAAGGCTGCCCGAGCAGTTCAACCTTTCTCTGTCATCTGTTATTTTGTCCTGTTTCTACCCATCTGTCTTCAGCCCATTGGTGTGTGCCCCGCCTTGTACCCCTGGAACTTTTCCCACTAGCTTGGGTGGTGAAGGAAGCGATTTCAGGGTTCACAGATAAGTTTGTCAACTAAACCAAAGTACAGCAACACAGAATATTTTCATGGGGCTCAATTTTCACAATTTCTACAGTACTGAACACTCTTGTGGTATTTTCAATCCATGCATGGGTTCAACTACATCAGGCTCATAATTTCTTAGGTATGGCATACTTGTGCATAACAGCTTAATATATTCAGCACAGGCACAGGAGCTGTAAAAATTCTGACAGAATACTTGTTCCCCATTCAGAATATCTTTACCTTGTGTAAGCATTCGCCCATCATAGTTTCTAATTATGTAATAACCTGTTGGTGTCGATTCATTCAGGCCCGTACGCAGGATTTATTGGGGGGTGCGGGACTTCGAAAAAGTGGACTTTTTTGGTAAAAGTGGACCTAACCCCCCTGAAAATGGTCCTTTTTGGCCTTTTTGAACATTTTATCACCAAAAAGTGGACTTTCTTGTCAAAATATTTCTAAATTCTAAATTTTGGACCTTTTTGTCAAAAGATTCAGCAAAAAGTGGACCTTTTGCCCCTTTCTTGGAATTTGGGGAGGTGCGACCGCACCCCCCCGCACCCCCCTGCGTACGGGCCTGGATTCATTTTTTTTTTTCAAGATTAATAAACTACCAAGTATTTTTTTGCCGTTATCCACCCAGAGTACCTTTTATTTTGATACTATAAATATTTTCAAGCTCAACATTACATATTAATAAGATCAAGTAAATAATGGGATGGATTCTTATATCTTTCCCCAAGATTGTTTAAAGGCACTATCAGTGATTTGCTAAATCAGAAAATCAAAAAAATCATAAAAAATCAGATTTTTGCAATTCTGTAACAAGTATAGATATCCTAATAATTATACCCTACAAGTGATAAGACTGAAAGCAACCTAATAAGGACAAAACCATACATTTTAGTAATTATTGTCCGAACGGACACTTACTACAACACATAATTGAATGGAGGTTCATATCTTCAAGTACTGCTGTTTTCTTCTTTTTCTGTTAAGTTTTCAGTTGCAAAATTTACTTATGAAAGTTCTACAGACTTGTACTTCAATTAGAAGGTATTTCTGCAATTTTCAAATATTTTTAATCTTTCGGATAAATCACTGATAGTGTCTTTAACCTATTTTTGAGGTTAGTCTCAATTTTCTTGCATTGTTTGGATAACCGGATAGAGTAACTAATTGTAAGGCTGCAAATTTGACATTTGAGGAAATCCCAAAACAAACCGGGATTAAGACCTGGTTATTATTACGAGTATCCTGAATACATCACTTCACTTGGGATACATAATCCATGGGCCTGCAATGGCTATCACGCTTCACAATTCATTATGCATAGTTTTGCCAATAGAGGGCTCCAGTACTATTGGCCGTTTAGCTACGTGACCATGCTAATGAGCTTGGGCTATTAATAGCGTGTTTTGGGATTTCTCCGAGTCAGAATAAAGAATATTTGAAGGGTAACTTGAAATAGTTACAAGACTATCGTATGGTCAAATTGAAACTATTTTCAAGCCATTTTCACCCAAATTTAACCCAGAACGAAGCTTTATGAAACTGCCAGGTGATTCATGACGTCATAGCTTTGCAAAAATTGTTTTTATTTGAAATTCTGACCCTAATAACTCAACTTGCACATATTTTTGTATGGAATCATGTTTTAGCAACTCTCATCACTGTGTGTGCAGAGTTTCTAGTGTTAAACCATTCGTTTTATACGTAAATCACTCATTGAGTACAATTGACACTGTTCATATCAATTGTCGTGACATTTGATCGCGCACAAAAGACACTGTACGTGCATTTCGTATTGTGCATGTTTCGGGAGGTAAAAATATTAATCACGCTACAACTGCAGAGGGAAGGCTTAAAGACACTATCAGTGATTTATCCGAAAGAGTGAAAATATTTGAAATTTGCAGGGATAGTTTAAAGGAAGGTGAATGATAACTCTGTAGAATTCTCGTAAGTTACTTTTTCCAACTGAAGAATTAAGAGAAAAGGAATAAATCGGCAGTGTTCAAAGATACAAATCGCCATTCAATTACGTGTTGTAGTAAGTATCCGTACGGACAGTAATGACTAAAATATTCGACTTTGTCCTTATTAGGTCGCTTCTTGTCATATCATTTGCAGGATATATTAGGATACCTGTACTTGTTACAAACATGCACAAATCTGATATTTTTCGATTTTCTGATTTATCAAATCACTGATAGCGCCTTTAATCAATTGGCGATCTGCTTGCCCGTGAATCAGGGTCATGTAAAAGTGAAGGGTTGAACTTCCAGAAACCCTTTCCTCTTGCCACGGTCTTTGGGACAATATTAATATTGACACTAGAGTGGTAGCTTTTAAATCCACAACTAATTTCACAATTATCAATTTGAGCAGAGAGATTGAAAGATGCAAGAAAATATAAATCAAGACGGCATTGAATCAGAGGATTTGCTGAGCACTGTGTATATCTATGAACATTTGGTTTATGTTCTCTCCAAATATCAATAAATCATAGTTGACCACGGATTAAAATGAGTGTGAGCTCTACCACCTAAATTCTTATCTAAATCAACATAGGCCTACATCGTAATATGCTCTTCCTTCAAATGTCATCAGCAAGAGAAAAGTCATTTATTGTCAAAAAATGGTATAAGGGAGCTATTGGACTTAGCACACAATGTTAAACTCAGTATGCCTGTGTCTGCCCCTGTGTCTGCACCTGTGTCTGCACCTGTCCTGCGCCTGTGTCTGCACCTGTGTCTGCACCTGTGTCTGCACCTGTGTCTGCACCTGTACATGCGCCTGTGCCTGCGCATGCACCTACATGCAACATGGTCATAGTGGCACTCTGTTTGGGTTATGAAGTGCGTGTACATTGATGCTCCATATAGAATAGGCATGACATGTCCAAAAATATCATAAACTGGAGTGCAGCTAAACCCACCCTATTAGTCACAAATATTTGTGTGCTTTTTAAATTCACATTCCACTTCTTGTGAAAAGCACAACTATAATGCACAATAATACTACTTGCAGGGTGTTGAGAAAATCCTAACACAGTTTTGCCAACATTTTCTTCAAAGCCCTCATGTAGTTCCTATGGGTCTTGGGGGAAATCCTTCCAGGATACAAAAAATGCATTTCTAGGGTTTTTATCAGTAATTGAAATTTTGAGTTATAGTCCCATTATGTTATAATAAAAAAAAAATCATACTATTCCAAAAAAACATGCACAGAAATATATTTTTCTTTCGTTACAGACCTGAAGAAAAAGTATATTTTTTTTTTAAATCCATGTTTTCTAAAACTGGGAGTTTCCCATATTGCAAAAATATAATGCCCAAATAAACTGTCAAAATAATTCACAAACACTCAGAAACCTGAAATTGGTGCTCGCTTTGCAAGTAGTATACACACAACATTATTACACTGCCATGTGACCTCTTACTTTTGTCACATTTTGTAAAAGAATCATACTGTCCTGGACTAAAGCGAGAAGTAGTTTGAGGGCCAAATAAAGTTTTGTCCATGCATGTAACTTTCCAAATTGAATTTTAGTGTGTTGGCCTCAGAATTTGTTCCATTTGGCGCTTCATTTCTATTAACCGTAATTAATAACACAGCAAAGATGTTTAAAAATGAATTTGAACTTGGTGATCTTTAGAAAAGGAATCCAATGTTCTACCATTTGAGCAGGCCAGCCCTTAATGGGCTAATTTTCTCTAGCCAAATTATCTTACTCAATCTACACATACAAAGATTTGATACTATACTACCTTTCCGCTCTTACAGTACAGCCCTGACAAACGTTTTTGAATAATTCTTACAACTATTCCTCATTAGCTAAACAATCCACTTGAATAACACATGAAATCCTTCAATGCGTCTCCATTTTGGCAATTACATTTCCCTGTATGTCAGGAGCACCTGAGCCTATATACTGAGCAAGAATGCCATTTACTGAATATGTATCCGTATGATTACTTGATGAGAATATGCATTTCAATTGCAATGAGGATCCTAACTTTAAAAAAAAGCTTATTGTAATTGTAACTCGACACTGATTGATGTAACAGATTCGGACAAATTACTTCTGGAGATTTTATTATACATTGTGGTTGATCCATTCTAAATACCATTGGCAGAATTTGAAATAAGATTTAAAGTTAACCATCAATTTATTATATTAACCAGTAAATCTCAACATATTCATTAGATACAAACATTCACATCATAGAACACCTTCCTTTGTGTTAAAGAATATCTTCTAAGCCCGTTTCTAAGCCTTCCAAGTTTTATACTCAGTCGCTGATCAAAAATCCCCCCTTTCGGTTATACATATTTTCAACTTGCATAAGGAAGAGGAGGAGGCAGGAGGTATTAGTGATGTCAAAGGATTAGCAGCGATAATGGTGGAGAAAATCAGAAAAAAAATGTGGAATGTATTATTTTTAAACTTTAAATAGGGATAGTGTGGTACAATTCCATATAAACTGCTCTACTATGTAACAAACCCACCAATACTGAAAAAATGGAAGTATTTTTGAGGAAATTTGTCCATACCGTTCCCCATAAATGGACAATCTCTGGCGATGTGTCTCACATCTACACTAACACTGATTTATGGTTTACACCGTACATAATTAACAGAGATCAATAATGTTGTGTTTGAGGTCAAATGTGTCGATCATGGTGCCAATCTCACACTTAAATCGGGATATTCACCGGGAAAGTTTTTTTTTTATCTCAAGTCAGAAATTTCATATGGCACGTATCGAAAATTCCAGAGTCAACATAAAAAGTACTGCCTTGTCTTTAACACGCCTTTCCATCCAAACCACTTGCGGTTATGCTTCGCATAATATTCCCTGCCAGTAACAAATACAAAAATATGAATTTTTATTATTTTTTTTCGATGTTCGGATTGCCATCGCTGCTTATTCCTTTTAAGACACACCATCACTATAGTCCATTTATCTATCTTCCTTGATTCAGTGGTGTCAACTTGTTCAGGATAAATGTTTTGTTTGTGCATTTTCTTCACACACCCGCCTTTATAAAACGGCTAGCATGGGGATGCTTGTGCGTCTGAATCACCTGCGTGTTTATGGGCTTCGACCACTGCATACCCCACTGACATAACGGATCGCGGCAGGGAAAACACTTTAGTGTGTCATTTTAGAGTCCAAAAGATACTGTAATTCACTTTTTACATCATTTATACCTTTAATTAATATCATAACATGTTAGGGTAGAAAGCCCACTTTTCGAGGAAGAGAAAATTGAGTACCCAGAGAACAACTGCGAGGGCACGTATGGACTGGAAAACCAAACGCACATGACATCGCAGGCCCGACAGAGGATCCGAACCATGGGACCATAGCGGTGTAAAGCGCCAGAATACCCGTTGGTGCTAACCTGCCAGCCCTTAACTGCTGTTAAAGGGGGATGGCCCATTTAAGTAAGGAGGCTATATGAGTTTTTCATCTTGATTGAATGGCCTTCGCCCTAAACCCCATCTAATAAAGTTTCATGCCAATATTTTAAATATCCGTTTTGATGTTAGAGACCTAAAAATGTGATTTTGTTAAGCCCGTAGAGTACTGTGTAAAATTAAATATTTCAACCAAAAATCATAACTTCCAAACCAAACATGCTTTAGCCCTGAAATTTCACACAGGGTAACAAGAAAAATCGTAGCTTTCTTTTGATTCAACAGTTTGACCAACTTTCCGTTAAACTCGGGGGTTGTGGGGACAACAGGCGATTACGATCGGACAGGACCGTAGAGACAAATGATGTCTGTGTCTGCTCTTATTGTTGTGAATGGATGCTCATTCTTTTGCCTGGACAGGCCCATGACGTCTTTAATTATCCATTTCAATGAATAAATCAAAATTAAAATGCACTGCTTTGTAACAGGTCCATAAACAGGGGAGTGGCAGTGGGGGGGGCCTCCCCCCCGCCCCCATTCCAAAAAGCCCCCAAACCCCGAAAAAGGAGGCAAAAAGCAAAAAAATACATTTTTTGTGGTGGAGTTAGCCAAAAATTAGGAGGTATTGAAATAAAGGTTACAATTTCGATAAAAAAATCCACTTTTCACACCCCCACCCCCCCCCCCCCACCCCTACCCGCACCGCCCCCCCCGCCCCCCACCTGCCGGGAAATTTTTTTGGTTAAACGTTCCCCCCTTTTTAAAAAAATCGCCCTCCCCTAAAATACCCTGGTTACAGGCCTGGCTTGTACGCATGTCTGTAGATTACTAAACATTTGGCTGTCATTATGTTTTCGAGTTATTTTGAGAATGCCAAGGGAGAATCCACATGGGAATTTTTTTATCTTGAAAAAATGATCTGCTTATTTTAGGTAAAAATTGCAAAACAGTGCCCACGGTGGTTTTTTTTTAAATATAATAATAATAACTGTTTTATTAATCTCGTATCGTAGCCGTTAGGCTACATTGCCAGAGACATACAACAAACTAATCAACAAACATGATGCAACGTCAAGCAGAGCTTAAGCACACCATGTTGCAACATCAACAAACTCTCAAACACACATACACACCGAATGGGAATTGAAGTTTTCATGGTTCCTTTGCCCATATCAAATGACCCATGAGAGATTGGTAATTCTGAGTTTAAAAACCAATATCACTTATACAATTAATCCAGAATGACTCCCTGAATAATCTCAGCAAGTGGCCCACCGAGATTTGAACCCCGGGACCTTGGGTCCAAAGGCAGCTCCCTAACCTTAGACCACGCCACTCTCATTTTGACCCGGAGTATATTATCATCTTCATCTATTGGTTATACCACATCCCAACATCATCATCTCACCATCTCTTAGCATGTCCACACGTCATTGGTATGGCTTGTGGTGGTCAGGATTTATTCAACATAGTAAGCTGAAACCGGGGCCGTGTGTATCCATCATCCGGACGCTCCTAACAATGGCCCACTTTTTTTTTTAGACTGGGGCGGATTGGGAACAATCAGGGTTTACACCCTACTCTTCTTCGACACTGACTGCAATGTACATGTACAGTTTGTGACTCTCTGTACACTGGAACCGACGCTTAATTCCCTCTGAAGGACGATGCTTTTATGATTCAATTGCCCAATTCCAAGCGAACCATGGAGAGAGCGGTATCTGGTATTTTAATTCAATAGCTCGGAATATACGATTAGATCAGACTTGAGCACCCGAATAATCCCAGCAAGTGACCCCAACGTATTCGAACCAGGGATTTTTTGGTAAATTTGCGCCAAGGCAAGCACCCAACCGCTAAGCCCACCGCTCTCTCGAAGAAGAAGAATCATCACCATCATCATTAGCAGGTGAATGCCAACAAGAATGCTGCCTTTTCAAACTAACTCTCTTATCATTGCCACAGCTAGATGTTGTGGCACCTAGGGGCAAGGATACAGAATGCCCCCATCTCCAATTTCCCTGAAACAATTGTTCAATTACAGAGCGTGCGAAAAAATTGCAACAAATACTATGGATTTGGTAATAATCAAGTCTTAAAACATCTTTCGAAAGATTTATGAATGTGGAAATGTGGCAGCATATTTACTTGCCGGTTCTGGGCAACAGAACAACAGCGTCCCTGCAAATTCGTATGTTAAACAATTGGGATAAACGTGGATTTTATTAGACTCCTGGCTCTTTTTCAATAGCCTATGAGTACTACAATACACAACTCCATGCTGAACAGTAAAAGGTAAAGGGAAAGGGGATGGACCGCTGGGTACACAGGAACAAAGTGCCAATCTCTATTACGAAGCGTTAGACCAACTCCACCATATAATGATGCTGTATGGGGATCGCTACACCCCTCTACAGCGAATCTGTCACTTTCCCAAAATTCAATAATGCGTACCAACCCCATTTATCCACCTGGGTAGAGAGGAGTCATTGAGGTAAATAGTGCCTTACTCAAGGGCAAAACACATTGCCACAGTGGGGCGGGCTCGAACTAACAACCTTTGGCGTGTGGGTCGGACACTTTATTCACTGGACCACGTGTGCCCTCAGTTGCGCTTTCCATACCTTCACAAACTAGAGCTAGCCCAGAAAGCATGGAATCTAGTACAAATGGGCTGATTTCATTTGGATTAGCTATGGTCACGTCATGATGCAATGCCATGGTTGTCACATGCACTGTTTGTGGTACCCCTGCATTGAACACATTGCCTGGGTAGCCCCGCTTTGCTCTTTCATACCTCACATAATGAGAGCTAGCCCGACAGCAGTGGAATTTAAATTGTGGATTGTACTCTTATGCTACTTCCATATGCTCATAGGCATAGTGCAAATTTGTTCTTTATCTCTATGAAATAATTCAATATGGGGAGGACAAATATTCAAAATCACCTAATAATAGAAACTACTCTGCCCTCTATAGTGAATACAATCCAAGCGGCAGACACATCAATAGTATTAATTTAATGAGTTAGTTAAATCCTAATTTACGTATTAGTCCATTGTAGGGTAGAAGCCCACTTTTCGAAGGAAGAGAAAAAAATTGGAGTAAGAGTGGTACCCAGAGAAAAAAATGCGAGGGCAAGTTATGGTCGGAAACCCAACGCAACTATGAAATCGCAGGCTGACAGAGGACGAACATGGGACCATAGCGGTGGTTTGTAAAGCGCCAGAAATACCCGTTGTGATAACCTGCCCCTCCGTAACTGCTGTTAAAGGGGAGGCCCGATTTAAGTAGGCCTATATGAAGTTTCATCTTGATTGACTGGCCTTCACCCCAAACCCATTCTATACAGTTTCATGCCAATATTTTAATCGTTTTGGATGGAGAGCTAAAAATGGGATTGGGTAAGCCCCGTTAGAGTACGTTAAAATTATATTGGTCAACCAAATTAAAACTCCAAACAACATGCTTTAGCCTGAAATTCAAGGTTAAACAAGAAAAATAGTAGCTTCTTTTGGGATCCGGTGAACCCAACTTTCCCCGCGAAAATTGGGGGTTGTGGGGACAAGGCTATTCGATCGACCAGGGACCTTAAAGAGAAAAGTGTATGTCTGTGTCTGGACTCTTATGTGTGAATGGAGCCTCATTCTTGTGCTGGGACATGTCCATTGACGGTCTAATTATACATTCATGAATAAATCAAAATCTATATGCCACCATGCTTGTAAAGGATCCATAAACAGGGTGAGGGGCAGTGGGGAGGCCTCCCCCCCCCCCATTCCAAAAAGCCCCCAAACCCCAAAAAGAGCAAAAAAGGCAAAAAAAAAAAATACCGTTTTGTGGTGGAGTGAGCAAAAATTAGGAGTGGGTATTGAAAAAAGGGTTACATTTCGATAAAAAAAAATCCACTTTGCCAACAAAACCCCACCCCCCCCCCCCCACAACCCGGGAATTTTTGGTTTTTTAAGTCCCCTTTTTAAAAAAATCGCCCCTCCCCTAAAATATAATGGTTTACAGGCCTGGCTTGTACGCATGTCTGTGAGATTAATAACATTCTGTCATTATGTTCGATGATTTGAATGCCAATGGAGAATTCCACTATGGGGAGTGTTTTTTTATATGAAAAAGTAGCTAGTCTTTAGGTGAAAAATTTGCAAAAAGGGCCACGGTTGGGTTTTTTTTTGAAATAATAATAATACTAACTGGTTTATTTAATCTCGTATCGTAGCCGGTAGGCTAAAATGCCAGAGACATACAACAAACTAATAAAAAAAACAAATTCATGGGCAACGCAAGGCAGCAGCTTAATGCAGCCACCCCTGTTGCAACATACAAACAAACTAAGCAAACACACATACACCCGAATGGGAATTGAGAGCTTCATGGTTCCTTTGCCTATTCAAATGAACCATGAAGAGAGTGTTAATTCTGAGTTTAACCAAATATCACTTATACAAATTAAATCCAATTGAGTACCTTGAATAAAATCCAGCAAGTGGCCCACCGAGATTTGAACCCGGGACCTGGGTCCAAAGGCAAGCTCCCTAACCATTAGACCACGCCACTCTCATTTTGACCAGGATTATTATCATCTTCATCATTTGGTTACCATAATCACATCATCATAATCACCATCTCTTAGCATTCCACAAGTCACGCGGTAATGGCTTGTGGGTGGGGTGTCAGGATTTATTCAACTAGTAAGCGGACCGGGGCCGTGTGTATCCATCAGACGGACGCTCCTAACTGGCCACATTTTTTTTAGACTGGGGCGGATTGGGAACAATCAGGGGTTTACACCCTACTACTTTTCGACACGGACTGCAATGTACATGTACAGTTGGACTCTCTGTACACGGGACGACAGCTTAATGTCCCTCTGAGGAGGATTGCTTTATGATCATTTGCCATTTCCAGCGAACTCATGGAGAAGAGCGGTGGGTATTCTGTATTTAATCAATGCTCGATATACAGCATGAGATCCAGAATTGAGACCCGAATAAATCCAGCAAGTGACCCAACGCGATTCGAACAGGGAGATTTTTTTGGTAAATTGGGCGCCAGAGGCAGCACCCTAACCGCTAGTCCCACGCTCCTCGAAGAAGAAAGAATCCATCACAATCATCCGTAGCAGTGTGAAGCAACAAGATGCTGCTTTTCAAACTAAACCTCTCTTAATCAGTGCCACAGTAGATTGTTGGGTCACCCAGGGCAAGGATACAGAATGCTGCCCCTCTCCAATTCCTGAAACAATTGTTGCATACAGAGCGTGCAGAAAAAAAATAGCAACAAATACTAGATTTGGCTATAATCAAGTTTAAAACATCTTTCGAAAGATTTATGAAGTGGAAATGGTGTGCAGCATATTTACCTTGCCGCGTTCTGGCAACATAAAAAAAAGCGCCGGCAGAATCGTTAGTTTAAAACAATTGGGATAAACTGGATTTTATTAGACTCTGGTCTTTTTCCATAGCTTATGAGTCCAATACACTAACTCAAATGCTGAAAAGGTAAGGTAAAGGTAAAGGGGAGATGGACCTGGGTACACCAGAACAAAGTGGCCCATATCTATACGAAGCGATTGGCCAGGACTCCACCATAATGTTGCGGTAGGGGGATCGCTACACCTCACAGCGAATCTGTTTACCTTCCCAAACTTCCATAATTGCCGGTACCCATTTATACCACTGGGTAGAGTAGAAGGAGTCATGAGGTAAATAGTGCCCTTAATCAAGGGCGAAACACAGTGGCCACAGTGGGGCTCGAAACTCAAAACTTTGGCGTGTGGGGCGGCACTTTATTCACTGGACCACGTGTGCCCTCTGTTGCTCTTTCAATACCTCCACATAATTGAGGGCTAGTCCAGACAAGCAGTGAATTAGTACAACATGGGATGAATTCATTTGGCTTAGCTATGGTCACGTGATGATCAATGCATGGTTGTCACAGGCACTGTATATAGTAACAATCGATGGAACACACTTGCCTGGGTAGGCCCCCTCTGTGCTCTTTCATACCTCAATAAATGGAGAGCTAGCCCAGACAGCAGTGGAATTTAATATAGTGGGATTGACTATTATGCTGACTTCCTATGCTCATAGTCAATAGTGCTAAAATTTTGTTTTATCTCTATAAATAATTCAATATGGGGAGGACAAATATTCAACATTAAACTAATAATATAAACTACTGCCCTCTATAGGTGATATAAAAATACAAGCGGCGACACAATCAATATTAAATAATTTAATGATTAGCTAAATCCTTAATTACAGTAATTAGTCACTCTAAATAACCATAACCACACAGGAAATCATTACTTCCATAGATTGACATGTATGGGTCACTTCATGTGAAGGTCATACATCATCACAATTTCTTGTCCTAGATCGGGTGTGACAGCGTTAACTAGGGCACCACAAAGGACAATTTGAATAGTAATGTAACCAGGACACTTTTATTTTGAACTCTTGCAAGCTATAAATTTATTGCAATGGAATTTTAATGTGGCAGTTTGTTAGGTCATCAAATTCATGCGCAATCTCAATTCAGGCATAATCTTAAAAATCACTGAAAAATTACTGAAAGATGAAATGAACACTGAAGAAGAGTAATTATCACTGAAATTACCACTTTCAGTGATCATTTCAGCGTTACTCTTTTTCAGTGTTCATTACAGATTTCAGTGATTTTTTCAGTGATTTTATTTCACAGTGAAAGGGGGATGACCCAATTCAATTTATATTTTTTTCTGTGAGGGAAAAAAATGATTTTTAAGCCCATAGAACAATGTCCAAATTTAATGTCGACCAAATGGGGCACTGTCTAATTTCCCCTCATGGGTTATCATATGATGCATGCTTTAAGCATTGGAACAATTCCAACCTTTTGCAACAATTTGGACAATGTTTCTCACAGAAGTTGCTGCTAGGGGACTGTTATTTTCTTTGGACGGAGTACCCCAAATTTGTCAGTTATGATTTTTTTATACTAAAATACAGGGTCAATTATTGTAACACTAAATTTCAATTTCAATTCCACGACTTAAAATGGCATCAAAAATATACTTAATTGGTATTGGTGTCAGTACACAAAAAACATCCCTTTTGCATGTTATTAGTATGAGAATGGTGGTTGCCCAGCCCATTTACCCAGCAAACTAGTGGTGTGTCCATACTTCAAACAGTACTGTAGTCTGATTTTTTATTTGTTCATGCATACTGTCGAGGGTATGGTTTCACTTGGAGGGGATGTGTTGATACCGAAATTTAAAAAGCCGAAGATATAGTGGAGTAGATACAATATTAAGCGTAAGTGTCCTTTTATTGCACATAAAAGCTCCAAATTTTGGTAGACTGATTTAAATAAAGTTAATTTAAAAATTTCAACGCTAGAATCGTCGAAAACTTTTAATAAAACTGTGCCCGAATCAACAATCGCACTATAATTTTTGATGTCAGCTATGATTCACACAGCTAATGATACAAATTGAATCAAGCAAATATTACTTTATACTGTTACATAGTCACTTTGTGCAGATCGTTTCCAATGATACAGCACTCATAAAAAAATGCCACTTCCTAGCCCTAATTAATAATTAATATCTTCATAACTTGCAAGCAATTTTTGAAGATAGCGATCACCAAACAGATTTGGTATTGTCAATATTAAGCTAGAATACGAGTCACTGGCAAAATAGTGGTACAGCTATGTCTCGGCTGATTAAATTGATAAAAAAACTCCTATTGCTAGTTATTCATCATGCATGTCTGTCTCGAGTATGAACAATGAGTTTAATTTGGAAAATATAATACAATTTGCCTTTTATGTATCAGATAAATTTAAGTACTATTCTTATTCATAGCTTGATTAAATAAATCCCCCCCCCCCAATTACTATTTTAAGTAAGAGATTGAGTAATAATTTACCCAAGCATTTATCGGTAATTTATTATTCATAGCGAGAAATTTAGAAATTTTGACTTCTGTCCAATTATGGACATAAATTAAAAACATTTGTAGCCTACAGGGAGTGGCTGGGGGAGCTGGTGACCACGGGGAAGCATGGGGAAATTCCACCAGAGTTTTAACTTACCCTCCCATCTCCCATTTTGTCTCCAAAATTGCCAAAATTTTGCACTAATTTCATGCTTTTGCCGGGGTGATGCAAATTACTATCTGCGTTGTTAGAGTTCAACTGACAATCCTCGAAACAGCCATCTTCTCAGATTCGGTTTGATTATCCCATTTTGATCAGTGATTATAAGAAAATGATTGCTATTACTGTACGTGTCATAAGCCAATGCACCATAGGTTATTACAGGGTTATTGTTTAAACCAGAAGACACTGTCACCATACCTCCTTTTCTGTGTGTAGCATAATTGATTGACCTGGAAAATGATGGTCGACCTTTTGCCATGATGGACAATCAATGTTAGCGAACATTTAGTAGGAAACGACCACTTTAGCTATATCTCTTCAACTTTGTGCCTGAGGGGTACTTGATGGTAATGAATGTCTAACAAGATGCCCTCCTCTAGTGAAAAATTCGATGTTAGGTAGTGAATGGATGTGTGTTGCACTGATGTGTGTGTGTGTGTGTGCATGTGTTTCCCTTATTCAATATTAACAAAACACAACACACCACAATTTTTGGCTCATTTGCCTACTTTCTATATTATATTATACCACATCTGTATGGCGAGGTTATACTGTGGAATGTGTCTGATGCATGCTTATTCGTCCTGTGTCTAACTTTAACAAAAGAAAAGGTCAAACAAGTATACCCTCATTAACTTGTCTGTCTGTCGTCTCTGTCTGCCTGTCTCTCGTTCTCACACCCTTCCTTTTGCTTGAAGGTCGGGGGGTCGTACGCACTCAGGAGGAAACGTAATGGGGGTAAGTAGTGTAGCTCGGGCCCGGCAAGACCAAGTTCAATGGTTATTGAATGCGTGCCCCACAAAACGGTTTTAGGCTAAGAAGGTCCATCTGTCTGTCTGTCTGTCTGTCCGTATGTGTGTCTGTCCGTGTGTCTTCTGTCTGAAGTATTTGTGGGCACTCCTTTGCCTTATTGCTTTATTCCGTTATGACTTGTGTGTCTAGATTGTGATATGGGTTGCGTGTAATTTTAACAAAAAGAAAAGTCACATCCAAGTATACCTGCATAACTTGTCTGTTGATCTGTTAGTCTGTCTTTCTGAAGTGTCTGTCCACCCTTACTCTCAGAACTCACAGGGGCTACCAGCATTCAATATATTTGAGTGGGTGGGGGGGGGGAGTGAAATTGGGACCCTGAATTCCCCAAAATTTGAACTGGAGTAATCACAAAAAAAGTAAACTATCTTTTAAAAAATTGAAAGGACCATATGAAAGCCAGGGGTAATCGCGAAAAGCCGGGTGATCAAATAGAGGTCATATCTTTAAAAAGGAACATT
>JAMKCH010006851.1:0-42466 GCA_023653785.1 Ophioderma brevispina | reverse complement strand
GAGCTGCATCAAAATTTCTTCAAATGGCAACAATGGGGCACAGTATTTGATCTCTTATTGCATAAATCTATTCAGAAAGGTCGGATTGATATAATTCCCCATATAATTTAATATTATGCATGAAAATAAATTAGAAAGTTTAATTAAGAATTTGTTGATAGGGTATTGCTACCTTAAGTTGTAGAGGCCTAAACCATACGGGCCTACCGCGACATTCATAGCTGTGTGACATTCGGTCTTCTCCAAAAGGAATGCCACACTTACAATATCGAATTCATTCCAAATATACGAGATAAGTTTAGGCTGTGATGCTCCCCTGTTGTCGATGATTTTTCTTTGAATATAATACTAAGAATTCTTAAATGGTAATTGAAATTGGAACTTCCACTATAGGGCTTTGGTTAACCGGCTGAGTTGATTAATCCTAAAATAGGAAACAACTTGCAAAAAGTAATCTTTTTGCTTAAGCGACTACATTGCATTGAAGCACCACATAGGCCTGATGATCTCGTAAAATTTCAGTATAGCCTAATTGTAACTATAATTTTTCATTTTTGTATTTCAATACTGGTATCATTTCAATTGTGTATTTTTGGTTTGATGAAATGAAAAACTAATGTGATTGATTAATTAACGTGGGGTCGGCCGCAAATTACACAAGGATCATAAATACCAGAAAAGGTAAACTCTCCATAAAAAGATTCAAAAAGTGGACAATATTCAGAACTCGTCTCGAATACCTAAATTATATTTTGGTAAGGAAGAAGTTGAATATGCATATCAAAAAATGTAAGGGGAACATGCCACCACCTCGTCCCAATATTGTCGCATTTATATTTATGTAAGGTCACGATGAAACACCCCGAACTTGCAACATTTTCGTTCTTCTTTATAAAGGCTTTAAGTTTAACATATAGGCTATGGTTACTGAAATATTGATCCCAATGCTCGCGCTCAATTGTAAGATGTATTTTGCGCCCATAAAGTGTAATTTTTCGCGTCTCTCATGGAAATAATGTATGGTTTCACAACCTGGCCCTTTTACTAGGATTAGGCGTACTTGCAAAACAAAGTCGCCTCCAAAATTAAAGCGTGATTAAGAGCTTCGCGTGGACCCTAACGAATTCAATGGATTAAAAAGGTTATAACATTGTTCTGCTGTTATAGGTCCGGGCTCTACTGTGAATTTGTTGTGGATGGGTGAACAGTGGTCAATCAGGGTCCTATTACTTGGTAATGCATGGTCATACAATATTAGAGGAACAAGATTATAACTACGGATTATAATATAGCCAGTAAAGTCGGAAGTCGTCAATATCATTCATTTTCAAGTCGATCATTTTAATTTTTCCCGGAATGATGGATAGTAGACCTAAATTGGGGATTCCTTTTTCCCTATGATAAGTATTCAACTTCATTAATGCACCTTCCAATTTGTTTTTTAAGAAGGAATATTTCAAAAGACATCTTAGTGGAGGTTTTAAAAATTAATTTTTGATGAGGTGGATTAAAGGAAATTAAAGAGACGCCACTCAATTTTTATTGAATGTGCGTGCGCAGGTATTGCTGGAATTTCCAATCACCCATATAACTCATTTTATGTCCTTTTCAGTAGGAAATTTGAGCCAAATTATAGCCTTCGTTTAAATATTCTTAACTGTCAAAAGTAAGAGTTATTGTTGCTTCAAATAACAATAATTTTAATCTTGGATGTGGACCACTAACAACTAAATTAGATTCAAATGTATTTGATATTTTGGCAAGTGACCGTAAAGAAAAGTTATTTTTGACAAAAATGGCGTGTAATTTTCCGCTCCTCACAAATATTGTTGGTCGTATTGACCATACCCCCTCATCAAAATATTTCTGTTCCTAATTGAGTAAATACTCAATTATTAATTAGGATTTTTTTGTAAATAGGTTGTTGTTTTATCACCCTTCATATATGGTGTGAGTTTTATTAAAACAAGAATCTGCCTGGAAAAAACTTGAGTCCATTACATTTTAGGAATATAGAAAAAGGTCTGTAAACCCGGTTGCGAAAGTAAAATCGCGCAATCGGTGTACAAAATACAGGAAATCGCTGGAGGTTTAGCAGCGGACCCACAGGTCCTCCGAAATTAAGTTTTTGCGTATTTACACAGAACTCCGACATTGGAGTTTTAATATATATTAAATAAAACACAAAATATGATTTTGAAAGGTTTGAGGTGAACGCACATTGTCTGATTTTGAGTTTATACGAAGTATACGCAGAAACTTCGATATTAGAGTTTTAAAATATAATTTATAAAAAAATTTTTTTTAAAAATATTTAAAACATACACAGAACCGCGGAATCCGAGTTTTTGCAGTGGAAACAGGACCCTCAGATTTTTGAGTTTTTGCGTATTATAAATTCCAATTTCAAAAAAGAAAAAAATAAATATATTTTTTTTTTAAATTATGGAGAACCCAGATATCGGAGTATTTGTGCTGGACACAGACCCTCTGATTGGAGTTTTGCGTTAATATGCTAGCCCCAATTTGATATTAGAGTTTTACATCGAATAAAAATAAAAAGGAGTGATCCTGGTAATTAAGCCATCATTCAATACAGAACTGTTTCGTTTAGGCGGTAGTCCACTCCACTTATCTCTTCGAACACTAGTATAAATACTAAGATGGCAAAGCCAACAAACCACAGAGGAAACAGAAGTGTCTTGAAGAGACAGAACATAAGGGCAGTAGTGTTTAGACAAGTCAATAAACAATAACAAAAGGCGTTGAACGTGATGGGAGACGTATACAGGATACAACAGAATTCTAGGGAAAAACTGTTCCACAAACGACTGGCTTCCTCTATTGTCTACAAGCCCTTACAGTTCACTTATGTTATTTAGTTGACATCAAGAGTATTCTTTTTTTTTCTGTTTCCGGAGAGAAGCCTTGGCACGTATGTGTGCCTATCTTCCATCCTTTAGGGACCAGAGCACCGGCTGAGGGAAGCCAGTTTTTTTAAATAAAAAATTATTTCAAATAAAAATACTAAAACAAAATATGGAGAACCGAATCGGAGTTTTTGTGGTGGCAACAGACCTCTGATTTTGGAGTTGTTGCGTATTATACACAGAAACTCATAAATTGATTTAAATACAAATAAAAACTGGTAAACATATGGGAGGAACCCCGAAATCGTAGTTTTTGCGCGGAACATATCCTCTGCTTGGAAGTTTTGCGTATTATACGCAGCTCAGAAACTCAGATATTTGAGTTTTTAAATATAAATAAAAACCATTTAAACATATACCCAAAAGCAGATAGTTTGCGGGGGGCGGCAGACACCTCCATTATTTTTGTAACGCATACCTCCAAATATTCGATTATATGAGACAGTGTTTTTTTGTCAAATGTGGGTTGGGGGGGAAAATGGGTGGTGCTAGGCGAGTTGGTGTATAGTGGGGACGACTTGTGGTGGTGGGGGCGACTTGGAATGGGGCGACTTGGGCTTGGGGCGACTTGGTTTACTGTGGGTGCGACTTGGCACGCGGGGCGACTTTGCATGGGGCGACTTGGTTTACTGTGGGGCGACTTGGTTTACTGTGGGGGCGAGTTGGCGTGGGGCGATTGGTTTGGGGGCGACTTGACTTGTATCCCTTGGTAGAAAGCTTTAGACCAGTGACAAAATCAGAATTTTCAGAATTGTTATAGGGGCACCCGTCATTGGAAATCCGCGTTGCCACCTTTAACATGGTAAAGCGAAGTATTCTCAACTGATCATTATTTTTCCAGTTTGTAAATATAAACATAAAAAAAATCGCCAACAATATTTTAATACAATTCGGGATTATACAGGGTTATTACACCAAAACGATGAATCCAAGTCCTTCCTAATGTAGGGTTGAGCCAAAAGTAGGTAACACCCTAATTGAGTTGGCTCTTATTTTAATACACGAAAAACTATTGCTTGGAAATCTCTGAATCTGGCCTGGAACGGTTGCATCTTATGAGAAAAAACATTAAATTTAGATTACCAGCAACTATATATTAAAGCTATATACACACAAAATGTTCTGTGTCAAAGTTGACACTGAGAGATACCAAGCCACCAATATATTTTGTGCATGTAGTGATTCATAGAAATTAACTCAATATATTACCTACCGTTTCATTTGGCGCAGAACATACTTAAAATAAAAACTAAGGTAATTAGTGTATGTTGTATATTTCAACAGGAACAAACAGATGAATTCATACTTGCTCCTATAGGGCTATAGGAAAATTAGGAATTTCACAATTCTTTAACAGAAGAAAAAAATAAAACAATTCTCAGCTTAATCCATTCGGATTGGGACATCTTTGGTAGAAGCTGTAGACCAGTGCCAAAACCAGAATTTTCAGATTTTTTTTAGGAGCACCCGTCATTGGAAATTTCTCGTCCCCTTACAAGCATTTAAAGGAAAGATATTCTCAAAGGATTCATTATTGATCCAGTATGTAGTATTCTGTTTTTTCTTTATAGTAGACCATTACCAGCATTTTGATGGCAGTCCCACCAATAAAGCCTCCACCTTTATAGCGTTCTCTACACTTCTAGTATAACCTTGTACATCTGACTCTATATTCATTGTTTGCTTTCCAGACTAAGGAGCTCTCCTGCTTTGACTGCAAGCCTACTTCGTTCTCTCTTCATCTGGGGAGGGAGATCGGTGTACACACTAAACCGGCTTTCTCTCACGATTATAGGGTCTGTTTTTTGCTCGTTCCAGGATCAAGTTGCGGTCCTCCATGTAGAACAATCTCACTATAACTGGTTCTAGATTTTGGGTATCTCTATCACCAAGTCTGGCTCAATATTGAATTACTATCCTGTAGCGATCCCTTCTCTTAGTCTGCTATCTTCTACAGGCACATTCTTCATCCCGTCTCTTCAACTTCCTTTTGCTCCGCTGGCCTATCCCCCCCTTGGATTTCCCGCAACCCCCTCCATCACTCCCTCCATCACTATCTATATTTCTCTCTCACCCCTCTTTACCAGTTTCTCCTCCCTCCAATCCCATACAAGCGACGGTATGCGTTGACTACTCCAATGCCGCCGGCCTCTATCGGTCATGCCAAAATCGGAAATCAATGCTTTCTTTAATTTAACATTATGTCCTCCTCTTGTTTGCTTTATCCCAGGAAAATTGGGTCATTTTGCGGTTGTGTATTTCCATCGAGTGATCTTTTCATCAGAGTGTCTTTAGCGTACTTTAAATCTGCTCTGATCTCGGTAAGCTTCTTCATTATCCGTTTCAGATTGTCAGCATTGTTTTCTACTGAGTTTCGAGCCCTCAATTCTTTCTTCATTCTGCTTTTGACCTTGATCTAATGAGAGTCAATTCTCCTTCCATTCTATCTAATCTAAGTGTTAGGCCTCTTTCAACGGAGTATTAAATCCTTAAGTTCAGAGACATTGCTAACGTCTCCATCTTCTCGCCACAGCCGTCATCAGGTTTATATTTGCCGCCGCTGCCGCTATCCATGGTGTATGTGCAGTGGTCGCGGGAGTGGCGTTCTTTACAATTGGGTGTACAATCGGCAGATTTGTTGTCTTTATTTTCCTTTTTTACGTTCTGTGTCACTGATTCCCTTTTTCTGAGAGTCTATGAGGAAATAGCCAGTTATAGCATTCTTTTTGGTGGGTCATATTTGAAAAACGCAAAATTAAATATCAATGGCTGGTCGTGAACAGAGCTGACATCAAACACGTCAGTTCATAAAGGCAGCGTTCTAGATCCAACTTTTTAAATGCAGTTTGGGGTCCTTAAACCATTTCATATGTTAACAGTGAAAAAAACGTGAGTGTTTTGAGATAGCCAGATGGCCGCCATATGGCCGCCAAAAAATGTCAAATTTTAAAAATGTCGATATTCAGCCTAAAAATTGGATAAAACCATAAATGAATCATTAAAATATATGCGTTAGCTTTTGCCATTCATTGTGGCAATTTAAGTGTATACTATCATCAAATTCAAGATGGGTCCAATATGGCAGCCAAAATTGAAAAAAATGCTGAAACATTCCAAACATTTTCCAAAAGAATTATAAATATAGCAAGGAAACCACAAAATGTGGGTGAGGACACCAAACCGCATGCTCTGCCTATGGGCATGTTATCTAATTCGAATCCAAGATGGAGGCCAAAAAATCGTCCAAATGGCCGACAGAATGGGAAAATTATAATAATAGTTTTGCCAGACAAATTGATTAATATGGAAAAACCAACAAGAAACTGATCAAGGGCAATTGTGAAGTTATGGCACGCTATTGTAATGTCATATCTTTAGATCCAAAATGGTCGCCAAGATAGCCGCCTTCAAAGCTCTTTAATTATTAGCCCTGGCTAGCAACACATTTGTAAAACATCTCAAGTACAAAAGGTTGAGTGATTAATATGTAGACAGAATGACAGAGACCCCTGAAAACGTGATTCTAAGTGCCGCAAAATTGTGCCATTAGGAGAGGGGACCAAAACAAAGTTTTACAGGGGTCCAAATTTTAAAATTGATCCAATCATGTTGAAACGTCACACCAGGTTATGTGTCTAACCATAAGGATCAGAAAAAGGTTATAGTTGTTATAGGTCAGCCAAGTTTAAGATTTATAGGATAAAAACAGCAAAATCAATAATAAGGTCAATTTCAGTTTACAGGGGTTTCCTCTTATTTTTCTTCGGTTTTTTTAGTGTTTTTTTGGTCAAATTTTAAATGACTCCGATTTGGATGAAAAAAGCGTGCAAATATGTTGGAGCGCAAGGATTAAATAAGGAATAGTTTTGAGTGTCTCAAATGCTTGCTTAAGAAAGTAGGGGGGGAACAAGATAAAGCCCCATGGAATGCAATGGACGTTGACCTTCTGGCCCCCATATCAGAAATAAGCATTTAAGACAGGTAAAACTATGCTTATTTTAACCTATGAACTCACCAAAATTTGCACCATTTTTTATCCAAATCGGAGCAAACTTTAAAATTTACCCTGTACAACTGAATTGACCCTTATTATTGATTTTGCTGTTTTTGCCTATCACTTTGAAACTTATTTAGGCTGTGTACATATACAAAAACTCTACCTTTTTCTGAAGCTTATGGTTAGACACATAACATGTGTTGTGCTTTCAACATGATTGGGTCAATTAACCAATTTGACCCCTGTACAAAACTTTGTTTTGGCCTTCTCCTTAAGGCACCCATTTGCGGCACTTAAGAATCACGTTCAGGGTTCCTGTCTGAGTCTATCAACATATTTAATCACTCAAACCTTTTGTATGAGATGTGTTACAATGTGTGCTAGCTCCGGTTTATGAATGCCATCTATTTGTAATATATTTAGTCATGCAATGTCAAATTGTGAAGTAAAAAGGAGGTAGGGTAAAGCTAGCGATATGTTTTTGATCCTTATAAATTCTATATACTCTATCTGGCATTTCTGTGCAACATGCATACATTTAAGAAGGCAGCCAATGCGACCCTCTTCAAAGAGCTACTCTACAAATTGACATATATGTTATGTATTAACTTTATACCATTTGACAAAAAATGATAAGTGTCATCAAAGTAAGATTATGTGTTTGACCATTAGGAATTCATATCGGTTTTGTTTAAACATGCCATAAAATTCAAGATGGCTCCACATATGTTGCATACAAAATGTACCAATTTATTTAGTTGTTATCATCCAAAATGACGTAAAAGTTAACATTAAAGTATGGCATATTATGTCTTTGACTATAAAAATTATTCATTCGTAATATATCAGCTGGCCATTTGGTATTTAAGCAATTTTAAAGTAAAAAAAGAAATATTTCATAATTTAGTTGTTCTTTTATTGCAATGTTGATTATGGTGGAATGATCTAATTGCATCTATGGCAGATATATGGTAATGTACAGGTTTTAAAACTCTTTGAATGCAGCCATATTTTCTGCTATTTAGATTTTAGCTACGAGTTTCTTTTAGTGGGAGATTAGCATTCCATTTTTTTCGGACTTTTATAATGAGATTATAAATTATATAATACAAATATATGGCAATTTATAGGTTTTAATTGTTTAGCAGTATTAAGCTCTTTGTCCGCGTATCTTAACTTTTATGAGTGTACCAGAACAGAAATGCCAGACATGCGGATTCATGGTTTTTAGTCAGTCATTTTATCAACTTTACTACCCCTTTATCATAATTTGACATAGTATGATTAAATATAGTACAGATACGCCAATTCGTAGATTTAAAAGAAGCTTTAAAGGCAGCCATATTGGCGGGCCAGTGCATTTGAAGCAAGATGAATACAAAATATGTTTGCCATAACTTCACAATGCCCTTGATCAGTATATTGTGGATTCTTTACCATATTAATCATATCCTGGCCCAAAAACTATGATTTCTTTACAATTTTCCATTTTTGTCGGCCATTTTGAGGGATTTTTTGGGCCGCCATCTGGGATTTGAATAAAAGATAACATTTTAGTATGTAATAGCATGTTTTTTGAGTATGTAAACACAAGATGTTGTAGTTTCTTGTTATATTGGGAAATCTATGACTTTTCCACAATTTTTACGTGCGGGCCACCATATGGACGCCAATATTGAATTGATGTATAGAGTACACTGAAAATGCCACCAAATGAATTGGCAAAGTAAAAAAGCATATATAATGATTTTTCATTTAGTTCTTATCAATTTTCGGCCTATATATGACATTTTTTTTAAATTTTACCATTTTTGGCGGCCATATGGCGGCCCATCTGGATATCTAAAGGCACTCACTGGTTTTCACTGTTAACATCATGAAATGTGTTTTAAAGGGGACCCCAAAAGGCCATTCAAAAAGTGGTTGGTTAAGTCCTGTGAGGGTATTTCTGTACAGTACTATATACCATACTCTTACTATAGTTCATGTTTACGTTGATCAAGATATAACTCCTGATAAACATATATAATCACCAAGAATAAGATATTTACTGCAACATACTTTTATTTACCCTCGTCTACCGAAGGTAGACGAAGGGTAGTATAGTTTGTAAAGAATCAATTATCTAATTATAAGCTTGAATTCAGTATGCTAATTTAATTTGTCTTGTGCTATAAACATGACAAAATAGGCTTGTTAATGTTATATAGTTTCTGTTAATTTTATACAATAAACTTGGGGACAGGTCTGTATTAACACTGCAAAAAAACTACGGTGTTAAAATTCACACTAAACTGGTGTTACTCCATGGTGTTATTTAACAGTGTTATTTAAAGCTGATGAAACACTGTCTAACTGGTGTCAAAAAAACAATATCTAAAAATGGGCTTAAAGACAGCACTTTGGTGGGCGTATTGACACAACACCGGCCAGAAGTATTGCAACATGCCAGAAAAAAAAATCATAATCACAACCATTGATTTATATTACCAGGGAACTATGTAACGTTACGTATTGAATGCCAAGTGTGTTTTTCCAAACAGATGTTATCATCCAGAATTCCAGGGGGCGAAAAACGTTTGACTTTATAGTCTTTTTCCAATTCCCTAATTATGGCAGATTAAGGAACTGGCGAACGATAACTTACCGATGGCATCCAGAAGGAAACAGACACAGAACGGAAGAAATGGCATCAAAATAGCCGCTAATGAATTTTAAAGGTTCTTTAAGGTGTAATTAGAATGTTTATGGAAGAAATCGGAGTGGTTGTATGGAACGGATATGAGATAAAAGTCAAGGAAGGCAGTGGTCTTCAAACTATTAGGGAAATTCGGAGACATCCGAAATGCAATTTATGATATAAATATCAAGTGGTTTGCGCAAATCATATCTGAATACGCATTCACATTTCATGACAACAGTATAAGTCAACGGTGCGATTAAAAAGTTATTTCAAGTTATCATGTGACTTTTTTTTGTCATTACATAAATTTACTGAGTCCAACAGTGATGGACGTGCTCCCATTTTTCTGTTGGTGTTATCGCATTTCTGGCCATACAGGAAACTACGCTTTGTCGCCTAAAAACATTTAGAGTGGACCTGAGAAACATGCAATTCCTTAGCGACTCTTTTGGAGCCATTTTTAGCGTTCCTGGGACTGTATTCCTTTTTGGGGTGCATCGGAAAGGTTATTCGTAGCCCTAACCGCCTTGGAACCCGCATTAATTTATGGGAAAATGGACCCATTGGGGGACTGTATTCCACAGGTTTAATCGGGAGTGTGCAAATTGCGATAAAATTGATTTTTGGACACAAGGACTTTATGCATTGGTAATCAAAAAAGATGATGGAAGCACTTGCAAAACCCTTTCATGCCCCAGCTTGGATGTCAAGGTTAAACAGGGTTAAAAGTTTTAAAATGTTCGATGCTGTTGAAAAGGCAACATGCGTTTGTCTGATTAAAGGATTCAAAAATAGGTATAGTTTATACTACCTATAGCTTATAGTTTGGGACTTATGGGGTAAAACTTCAAAAATGGTGAAAGAGGCAATTTTGGTTGTGTCAGGGGTACCAACTTAAAAGTATGCTCCAACTTTTGTAAAACGTGGTTCAACAAATTGATTGGTTTCAGATTCTAGAACGAAAGTATGAATAGTTCTGATATCTTACTGCGTTTGGTTATTAACCAAAATGCGAAGTTATTAAAGTCTACAGCTATTGGATTCTAGTGACCTGTGAACTACTTGGTCCGCTAATGTGAAAAATAATCATAAAAGAAATAAGACACAACTATTTCCTCAATCAATCCTTAAGCTAGGGAAAACAATTTTTACCACATATTACCTGAATCAAAGCAACTTTTAAACTTTTGAAACCATGTCACACAAAACTTCACAATTTTATCCGGAAGCGCACCACTCTTTCACTACAGCACTGCTAAACTCAAATCAAAGTTTTGGATTCGGGGATCTCATCGTTGAACCACCCCCCCCCCTCCCCCACACAACCGTGAAACATTAATTGCGTAATGTGGACTTCTGGTACAATTTTTAAATAAATTTCGGATTACAAATTTGTTTTCTGCCATGTTGCAAACTTTTGGCCAGTGTGTGTATATAGATCAAAGTGATATATTATTTGAGATGAAAAACAACAAAGCAACAATAACAACTCTTACTGTAGGATATTACACCAACTATCTTTAACACAAATCATGAGGTTACATTAAACACCAGCAGGTGTGGGTCCTTATATCAAGCGGGCAGTGTTAGATTTTACACCAGTAGAATCAAAAATCCACACAGGGTGTTCTTCAGAAGCTAAATCAACACCCAATGGGTCAAATAGGAATTTGACACCCAACAAATAACACCAGCATACAGGTCAAAATAACACCCAACAGTGTCATAACGATGTACTAACACAAAAACAGGAACATCACAGACAATTGATTTGAAAGTACCAATAGGTAGCTATGGTCCTCCTCTTTCCATGATATCAAAATGAGATACCAACATGCCTAGCATTACGTCACGACGTCATAAAGTTCGCATGTCAGGAAAACTGCCATTTCAATAGACACACGTGAAAATTTCAATTTTTCGCCAACAAAAGTTGAGGGGAAAATAGCTTTTCAGCGCGTTTTTGGACCTCTACTGATGGGAAATGGACTAGTTTTATATAATGACGCATTTTAGAGCTATAATAAGGTGTTTGAGTCGCTAAAATTGCGAACGAAAATATCAAATTTCCACCCTATATTCAGTATGTTCGTAATTTCATCAAATGACGCATTGGGACGTCATACTGGGTATGTTAGTACCTATTTTGGTACAACAATGGAAAGAATGAAGAAACTCTAAGATATCCTTTTGGTACCAAATTACAGGAATCGGGTGTAAGTAACGAAAATCACAGGGGGTGGTAACCACCCCCCCCCCTTTAGGGAGTTTTGTTACAAAAATGGATCAGGTAGACGAGGGTTAATGTATAGTTTGTACAGAAATCAATTATTATTTTATCAAGCTTGAATCAGTATGCTAATTTTGTAATTTGTATGTGCTATAAACATGACAAAATAGCGGTTTAATTGTTTATACTATTTCTGTTAATTTTATACAATAACTTGGGGACAGTTGTTATTAACACTGCAAAAAACTCCGGTCTGTTCAATATTCAACACTCAAATGGTGTTTGTTAAGCTCCATGGTGTTATTTAACAGTGTTATTTAAGGAAATATGTCAGATTTTTGTGAAGATCAGTTTGACTACATTCATAAAATATATTGTACATACATCACGAATTCCCGAAAAAAATAATACAATTTGATTGTGTACAAATAAAAAATAGCGGCATTTTTAATTTTTGCTTTTTAAACATACGAAGAAGAAAACGGGCGGATTTTTTCGCCACGGCTTCATTGATCAAAAGAGCCCAAGTTGTCTCCTCGGGAGTCAAAGTGATGACAAAACATCGTGTTTACTAGAATTGTTATTCTGCACTGTAATAATGATGATTAATGAAAGTAATAATAAAATACTAGAAAAATAAGTTACAGAAGACATATTTGTTCATTTCGTGTGTTTTAATTCTCTTAAGTGGCAACACTGCCGATATTATGGTCACAACAGCGTAAATTATGGATGGTCAACACTTGACGTCACATTTGCCTGCGATGTGATTGGTCGGAATGTTTTCGAGTAAGCTATTGGGCGAGAAAATTAAAAGGGAAAAAATACTAACCAAAATGTGGACCAATTTTCAACTTATTTGATTTATTGTAATCTAGTTATAAGCGTTCCATCCATACCAATTTTCCAAATATTCAGAATCAGGACATATTTCCTTAAAGCTGAATTAACAATTATGGCGTCAAAATAATATCTAAAATGGCTTAAAGACAGCACTTTGGTGGGTTATTTGTACACACAACTGGCCAAAAAGTATTGCACATGCAGAAAAAAATAAGAATCACAAATTGATTTCATATTGTACCAGGAACTACACGTTACGTATTTTGAATGCCAAAGTTGTGTTTTTCAAACAGATGTTATTCATACAAGAATCAAGGAGGGCGAAAAACGTTTGACTTTATGGTCTTTTTCCAATTCCCTAAATATGGCAGATAAGGAACTGGCGAACCGAAATTTACCGATGCCATAAAGAATGGAAAAACAGACACAGGAACGGAAAGAAGAAATGGCATCAAATAGCCTACTCCTCCTAAATGAATTTTACAGGTACTTTAAGGTTTACTTAGACGTTATGAAGAAATCGGAGTGGTTGTATGGAACGGATATGAGATAAGCAAGGAAGGCCGTGGTCTTCAAATATTCGGTTGGGAAATTCGGAGAGACATCAGAAATGGCAATTGAATGAATAATCACGTGGTTTGCGCAATCATTATTGAAAACGCATTCACATTTCATGACAAACATAATAAGTTCAACGGTGCGATTAAAAAAGTTATTTTCAGTATCATGTGGAATTGTTTCTTGTCATTACATTAAATTTCCTGAGTCCAACAGGAGATGGACGTGACTCCCATCTTTGTGGTAGTTATCTTTTCTGCCATACAGACACTCCGGATTTGTCGCCCCTAAACATTAGAGTGGACCCTGATAAACCCATGCAATTCATTTAGCGACCATTTTGGAGCCATTGTTACGTTATGTGCCTGTATTCCTTTTGGAGTGCAATCGGCAAGTTATATCGTTAGCCAGCCTTTTAACCCGCCATAATTTAGGGAACATGACCCATGGGGGACTGTCGTCCAAAGGTCCTCATTTGAGTGTGCAAATCTGGATAAAATTGTGATTTTTTGGTACACAAGTATTTAGGCCATGGTAATCAAAAAAATGATGGAAGCACTTGCCACAACCCTTCATCCCCAGCCTGGATTCAAGGTTACACAGGGTTTTTTTTTTTTAAATGTTTCGATTGTGTTGAAAAGCAACATGACGTTTGTCTGATTACAGGATTCCAAAAAGGTATACTTTATACTACCTATAGCTTATAGTTTTGGAATTATGGGGTAAAAACTTCAAAAATGGTGAAAAGAGGCAATTTTGGTTTGTACAGGGGTAACAAATTAAAAGTTGCTCCAACTTTTGTAAAACGTGGTTCAAATTGTTGGTTCAGCTTATAGAACGAAATATATGAATAGTTCTGACTATCTTACGTGTTTGGTTATTAACCAAAATGGCGAAGTATTTAAAGTCAACAGCTATTGGATTCTATTGACCTGTGACCTACTTTGTCCGATAATGTGAAAACTAATCATAACAGAAATAAGACAAACTATTCCTCATATCAATCCTTAAAGCTAGGGAAACAATTTTTACCACATATTACCTGAATCAAAGCAACTTTTAACTTTTGAACCATGTACACACAAACATTCACAATTTTATCCGGAAGCGCACACTCTTCACTACAGTCCCCTGCTAACCATCAAATCAAAGTTTTGGATTCTGGGGAATATCATCTGGTTGAAACAAATCACAACCGTGAAATTAATTGCGTAATGTGTACTTCTGGTACAATTTTAAATAAATTTCGGATTACAAATTTGTTTTCTGCATGTTGCAATACTTTTGGCCAGTGTGTGTATATAGATCAAAGTGATATATTATTTGAGATGAAAAACAACAAAAGCAACAATAACAACTCTTACTGTAGGATATTACACCAACTATCTTTAACACAAATCATGATGTTACATTAACACCAGCAGGTGTGGTCCTCTATCGAAGCCGGGCCAGTGTTAGATTTACACCAGTAGAATCAAATCAACACCAGTGGTGTTGAACAGAACCAAATCAACACCCAATGGTGTCAAATAGGAATTTGACACCAACAAATAACACCAGCATACAGTGTCAAAATAACACCCAACAGTGTCATAACGATGTATTTAACACAAAACCTAGTGTTCGTTTAACACCAATTGGTGCGGTTCCCTATTGAAGGCCGGACAAGTGTTTTTGCAGTGTAGTCATTTTTTAATTATTATTATTATTTTACTTTCCCCAGAGTTTTCAGAAATAACCATCCTAGGAATCTACTGTACTCTTTCAGTACCTTTAAGATGGTATTCCAATATGTCACATAATTCATATAGTATGTCAATTGTAAGCCTGTAGTATTCTAACGCCTTTCATTTTGGAAAGGGATCCGGTGGGTTTATATGATTCAGAATTTGTCTTTAGGGACCCATTTCTTCCTCCTAGATCACGACCACCGTCACTGCCATGATTACAATAAAGAGACATGAGAATTCCAGGAAGAAGCGCCCCCAATTTTTATCGAACCCCGTTTTTTTTACATATTTGGAATACTTACCAATGTACTAGATCACACCTGAAGTGAAAAAGCCGAATACGCCGTCTTTTTGTAATAAGATGATGATTTAGTAGTTTCTGTCGTGCACGACAGAAAGTCAAAGCATGGTTTTCTATGGGGAACGATTACGATAGCAGGCAAGTTCAAAACAAGGTTTGTGGTTTTCTTTTGCACCTGTTTGTCCAATACACCTTCGAAACGTTCTCGGTAGGTGGTCTACAACTGATCCAGTGAAATTTGAGAGAAATTCGTATCCTAAAAAAATCTCCTGTCACTTTATTGCTATACACATATGTAAAGAGTGATTCAGAGATTTCCCGAGGAGGGTACCATGAATTTTCAAACAAATTGTGTTTTTGCATGAACATAATGCTTGTCCATATATTAATCACTGTGTAAAATAGCTAAGCTCAAATCGAAGTCCGCAATTTTTGTTATACATAGGCCTAGAGTATCATCCTTTGACACTGTTATACCCCACATAAATGTATACTGCATCAAAAAGAAAAATCCGATTCATCTCAAACATATGAATTAAGTATTTTCAGTCAATGTCTTTGGTTATAGTTGACTATTTTTATTAATACACGCAAACAATTATATTTCCAAATCTCCGAGTCAGCTTTTAATAGCTTAAGTGTGTGTTAAATCAACTCCCGAGTAATGGTAGTTTTGTGCGTAACATTATTTAGTTCACAACTGCAGTTTGGGGGAACGCGTGCAATGCATTTGTTGTGTACCAAGTCACAACTAGTATCGACGTAGACCTCTGTCGTAAATTTTAGTTGTTACGTAGTTCCGTACGAGTTTCGGGAACGCAGTATGAACTTAGTAGTGAAGTTACGCAGTACTTGGTATAAGTAAGTGTGTGTTGGGGAACGGACCCTAGTTCGTGTAGCACCTAAAACGCTACGCAAACAGCCGTGATGCACATTAAAACACAATAGCGACCTTTTAAAAACTCAAGTTAGTGTCTCTTAAATAACAACGATGTTACTTGGTGTTTTTTAAAGTGTCCGTTTAAGTAAGCAAATGGTTAAAAATATTTAAACGCGTTTTGCTTAACGCAATTTTAAATTACGGCGATTTTAAAGGTGCTTGTTCCGAATTTAGGTATGTGTTCTCTATTGATATGAGAGCCTAGAACTTGCATACACTCCCCATCAAGGACCGTGGGAAACAAACTTGCTGTTTTGACGGTATAAAGACGAATAATTGAATGTTGCAAAGCCCTAGTCAATTCTGTGCTAATTTGATGGTTAACCACTACTAAAACGGCGGTTTTTTTGTTATATCTTGGGAATGATGAAATAGATCGGAGGGCTACAAATTTCAGGACGACAATGAGAGAAAACATAACGGCCTTTCATTGATATTCAAAATTTTTCGGACACTACTTCCGGGTGTAATAGGGGGTCCCAAGACGCTTCGGAACACGCACCTTTAAGCTAAAATTGCCGTTAGCTAAACAAAGTTTGGACTAACGTGCCTTTATGTTTGACCTATGTAGTTAGTTGTATTGTTATGTTTCTCCTATTTTTCTACTTTTGCCGTAGTCACATCCGTTCATCTGGTTTCATTCCCTAAATTGTTTGTATGAATTTAGGTGTTTTATGCCTGCATTTCCAACAGCCCCTTTATACTCCCTTCAAACCCCATCTACCTTTTCATCTACCGATCATAATGTTCACTTAGTATATATTATGTTAGCTTATTTAGCAAACTACCGTAAGTAAGCGCCTCCAATATATTATATAGACTGCCATCCCCAAAAAACTATAAAAATCCAGGATTATTTGTTGTCCCCCCAGTGGAGGTCCTAGCCATATCTTTTTTTCTTTTACACTGGTTCTTATCGATATATTATCAATTGATATCTGCTCCAATCTGTAATTTATTAATTTCTGTCGTCTGATTTACGCCCCCAGCCCTGCGTCATTCAGAACCGCTGGGGGAATGCGCAGGGGTGGGCGCCCGCCCAGCCCTTGCGTCATTCAGACCGCTGGGTGAATGCGCGGGGTGGGCGCCCGCCCAGCCCTGCGTCATCAGGAACCGCTGGGTGATGAGCATAAGGGTGGGCGCCCCCGCCCAGCCCTGCCTCATTCAGAACCGCTGGGGGAATGCGCAGGGGTGGCCCCCTTTCTGCCCCCTTCTCCCCCTTTCTCCCCCTTTCCTCCCCCTTTCTCCCTTCCGCCCCTTCCTCCCCCATATACAGGATCACGCAAGACAAAAGGCGGGGGTATTTGGATACAAAAAATGTGCGCTCATCGTTGGATTCCACAATAGTTCAGGGCCTTTAGGCAGGAAACGGTTCACGTGGGCCTTTCGTGTTTATTTCTAATTTGTATTGAATTCCAATATACATGAGCCACTCTTATTAAAACAATCGATGGGCCAATTTTTCTGAGCATTTTATTAAGATAGATTATGCAAAATTAATATGAAGTCATTAAAAAAACATAGAAACCCTCTAAGCACCATTGAAGATTTAACTGAAAAGTAGATATATTTCTTTGACCATTACAAACTCATATCTGGCGTTCTCAACTTGATCGCGTCTTCAAATTTAAGATGGCGGCCAAAACGGCCCGCATCAATGATAAAACCTTAAATTTACCATATATGAATTTGTTTGGTTATATCGTTTAAAAATCTTACAAATGTGTATAATAAGTGTAAGATTATGTCCTGACCTTAGAAACTCGTGTCTGGCACTTCAGTTTTGATAACAAGGAGAAATCCCAGATGGTGACCAATACGTCTGCGTTTCAGGACTTTTCAAAACCTACAAATATACAATTATGTCGTATATATTTAGCTACTCTTCATCCAAAAATTATTCTAAAGTATACGGGTGGTCCCAATAAAAGTGGTGCACGCAGATAAACTCCGATTTCTAAAAAAAGTGAAGCTGTGATCTTTCATTTCATGGAGGCTATTTATCATACTATTTTGTATATTTGTGCAAATCACATGGACAATCCGCCACGCGAACCAGAAGGGATATCAATGAATATTAACAGATTATCTGTTTCAAGCTCCAAGGGGATCACACAGTTAGTGATGATCGGGTAATCAGATGATTCGTAGCCTCAATCGTGTGCATTGACTAAAATGCTAGAATAAAAATCGAACGTGCTGCAAAACTACTACAGTGTTGTATCTGAATAAAATTCTTACATACATCTAATAATAATAAATTTAAGCTGACAATACTTAATCTAAATGGGGTTCTGGGGTAAGCATGTTGGGGCTAATAAAACAGATTTTAGAAAGCAGTGGATGTTATGAACTATTAGAGCAAGTCAATTGTGAAAGTAGCGATATTAATCAATAAATGACTGGTGGAATTCTCTTAGCTTAGTTCAAGGAGAATGGAATTACAATATTATTCCAATGTGTTTATAATTTTAACAAACCTTCACCAAGATGAGAAAGTCAAAAATCGCTGTTGTGTTATTACACATGGGTCTGGTTCAATTGCCAATCCCCCAAACAGTTTACTGCCGAGCAAAAAACTTTCATGTCCACTAAGTATTTAATTTTTTTCTTGTAAAAAGAACTTTGACTATGATATTAAAAATAAGGCCCATTTAGTTTACAGTTCATATATTTAGCATGAAATGCTATGTATAACGAAAACTGCCTAGTTAGAGATAACACCATTTACGCTTCTCATAGCACACTGTACTGCTGGCACCAAGCGCCTACCTATTCCGTTTCGATATCGCTAATTGGCCGGGCTATTATTGACATGCAACTACTAGTCTTTGACTCCTAGAAGTAAGCGCGTGTTAAAGGCTCGGCGATTAGCTTGAACAAGGAATGAAAATACGGTTTCGCGGTACCTTGGAATCGCGAAATTAACGAATCAGGTGGTCGATTGAGGTTAGAAATGAGATCCCGACAAACCAGACCAATGAGCTCACTAGTTTGAGTGCCTGGCGTGTGACATGACCTGATAGCAGCAATCGAGAATTGGAGCAGCTGAAAAGGTAAGACAATTGCTTGTATGGATCGTATTTTTCACGTTTTTTCGTTTTCCAAAATAAACCTCTATTATAAACTAGTCAGTAACTAGACAATTTAGTAGGAATATTTTGGTGCGTAAAAATCGTTACGATAGCCAAAGGATTTGCGCAATCTCCAGTGTACCGCAATGTACAAAAATCCAAATCAACGCGATTTGACAGATGTCCCACCCTCAGCCTACGGCGGTCCGGAAAGTAAGGAGTCTGTGTCACCGACCTGCAAAAGATATATCTAAATTAGTACTGCGCGAGAGATTAAAGTTATCAGTCCGTCATAGCGAATGCATGCAAATGAACTAAATCTCAAATCATATCCGGAATGCGAAGGGTTTTGGAGATTTTTTGCATCAGCGGGTCCGTTACTTGCTGTTTTCAAGTAGGCATTATGTATCGTCATTGGGTCTGAACATATAGAAAATAGCGAGAAAATTGAACGTGGTGTCGGGTACTTCGGTGCTCGCACAACACGGAAAAGGACACGCAATCGCTACGAGGCCGCATCCCTTTTCCCACAATGCCTTCGGATATTATTTCAGTCTTGAGAATTTTCAAACGCTGGTTCAATTTACGCTTCAATTTAGAACAGATATACGTACTTACCGCCGTACGCTCAGCCCATAATGAAGTGGTTGATAAACTCCCTGGGGCAGTGAAGATTTGCCAAGGTTTGACAACTATATAGATCACAGTGAGAAGGATTTCTCTCTTTTTGGATTGGATTAAATAATTGAAAAAAATAACAAATTCAAAGATTTGTGCCGATTATATTGAGTTAAGAATACATCGTAGGCGTAATCATAGTGTTTTATTACCCCTAATGCCTATTCGCCATTTAATCCTTAATTATCGTGTGCATTTTGTTGTTCCTCATTTGTTAATAATTAGTGGTATGCAATGAATACAGCAGTACAATTCAATGTGTTGGAAATCACTCACCCGGCAGCAGAACGGACAAATGAGTATAACGTGTAAATCCCATTTGGAATGGATGAAAAAAAGAGCATTTTCATAACGTTACTTAGCTGGCGTGGGCGGATTGTCATACATGGGATTATTGACACAATTTATATCCTCAATTGAAAATGAAATTTACAGATTCAGTAAATCGGAGTTATCTGCTTGCCACTTTTTTTGGGACACCCTGTAGATGTGGTATGAGACATGTTTTGATCACTAGATATTATATTAATATTACTTATTGTTATCAGGTTTAAATTCAAAATGTTGGTCAGTGATAACAAAAACATGCTAATTTGGTAGGTTTAAAGAACTTAAACGGAAGGCATATGCCATAATTTTTCATTTTCTTTTAAAGTATGTTAACAACAAAAATATATCAGAATGAGTTTCTAATTGTCAAGGTCATATTATTTCATACTAAAATTCGTACTTTTTCGTGTGATTTCGGCTATTAACTAAAATCAGCCCAGATGGCAAATTGTAGAGTTTAACGAAATTTGAAGAGTCCATATTGGCTGACATCACGCATTTTTAAATTGGAAATATTGAGTCGACTAGTTAAATTGAGATTTATTCTAATAGGAAAGTGTAAAACTTTCAGCTTTCATTGCTTTTGTTTGAGGTAAATAGGACAAGTATCGCACGCGTTCGATGTATTTTTGTATACATGTGTATGTAAAAAGTGCTGAACCTTTGATTTTTAAGGCAAAATATATTTTTTCTTATTACGGATCACATATTAACAATACTTTTCAAAATTTATTTATAGACCGTATTCAATAGCCAGCCATGTTTGTGACCAAGATAGCGCACTTCCCAGTATACCATCCATTACCTGTCAATTGATCCGTGCAATCGCTAAACATGGATCGCTTGACAGCTTAATGTAATTGTAGTCCTGGAATGTTGCATCTTGTCACAACATGTCTGGTGGCGGACGTATATTGAATACGGTATTTTAAAATTAATAATAGCGTAAAATGTATCTAAATTTTGAGTGTTTTTAAAAGAAATTAAAAACACTCTACACTCCAACATGTTCAAAGTGACTCTATAAATAGTTGCCCAAAAGACCTGACGCAATTCACTGTTCATAGTTTGTTTTCAAAATGATCTGGAAGTGCGAGAAAGATCGGTAGACGTTCATATAGAAAAAAAGTCCCATGGATGCAAATGAGGTATGCCAGTTCATTCCGTCAAGCCGCTATACCCAACGTAATACAACGCATGAACGGAATCAATTGTAATACCTCATTTGCATCCATGGGACTCTATAATGAAACGACACGAAGAGAGGTGACTCTCCAAGACGCGTGGAGGGCTAATCTTTCTCGCACCTCCGTGGCGTTTCAAAACAAACCCATTGGTGATGAAAAGCGTCAATGAATTGAAAGAAAGATAGACTTTTCGCCACTGCCCTACTTTTTCAAAACAAACCATCAGTGGGGACGATTTGCAATAATGGCATACGGAATTTTCTTCTCCATTCAAACGCCCACAGTATTAGTATGTAAAAAAAAAAGACCAACGCAGACATTCATGTGCAAAAATGACTGGTTCTGCATTGAAAAAACGATTTATTTGTTGAGTTGGTTTTTTTCTTGAAGTAGACTTAATTCTCATGGCCTACTATTATATAGCAACATGATATAGTCAATCCGTGGCAGTGAGGTCATACATTTACGCAGCTTTTATGCACGTGTCAAGGTATGCCATCTTTGTGCGCGAGTGTAAAAAACGCCGTCGGTTTAAAGCCAGCGCGTGCGTTTACTGGGCGCCCCCATCAAACTCGCGCATGACGTCACTGCACAGAGGTTGGAAGTGAAAGTATTAGCCGCTAAACTTTCGGAACGGGCTTCAAACTGGACAAAAGTATCAACGTAAGGAATTTTTATATTTCTAAGATCATATTGAATGTCAAACGGTATTTCCTTTGAGAGTACAAAAAAGCTTGTTCTCGTTAATTAAGAGGTACGCATTTCGGAAAGAAACAGTACAAATCACATTATTGGAATGGTCTGCGCATGTGAATTCAACAAATACTTTTTATACGAGAAACAAATATTTTTTTCATACCAAAATATCGAAGTTCAGGACTGACACCATGATTGTAGATCTATGCCGGAGATCGGAAACTAATTATAACGGCTGACGGTGGCAGGCTGCCGCTAATGTCCTCATTTAGGACCACATATTGGAATCCCTTTTTGATTCTAAAAACTGAAGCTTTTTTGGCTAAGATGACAGCAGACAGTTCAGCTATCAAGCTCTTGTGGTATCCAATATAATAAATCCTGGCACTATGTAATGCACACAACCTACCATAACTAGCTATAACTATAATATATAGCTCCTGGCTACTACTGCTGGCAAAGTTGTTATTCTCCAATCTCTCCTTATACTGTATAAGGATTTCACAACTAGTATTTCTCAATTCTTAAAATAGATATTACCGCATCATCATGCATTACCGCATCATCATGCATTACCGCATCATCATGCATAAACATAACCTTGCACAGTCCCAATTGAATTTCACATAAATTACATCATCTGCATTACATCACCTTACATTAATAGCATCATGGGAAACTACCTAATTTTGCAATCTGTTTTGATCTCAAAGCAAAAACAAGTTGACTCATTTTCTAAATTCACATTTTGGGGAATTCCCATTCATCTCTTGCACAATGTATCTAGTTGTAAACAACATGTGCATGAGCTCAACATAGCACTAGGGGACTTCCAATTTCTCTTTTCCATCATAAACAAAGTACTTTTCCCATGAGAAGTCTTTTTTTTTCAAATAAAATTGAGAAATGGAATAAAATTTTAATCACAAAATGGAGGCTAATATAACATCCTCCCCTTAAAAGAAAATTTGAATGAAATGAAAATTATCCAAAATCTGCCTTTATACCTTTTTATAACCATTTGTGGTTACACAGTGCAAATTTTACACTTTTATTAATGTTCTTGCATTTCTGCCTTCAGCAAACGTCAAACGTCTTAGAGAAATACCGGATGATCTCCATCATTTTCACCTGCTTACATGAGAACTCCACCACAGCCATCATCGCTGGCATCAACTGCCAACTTGAATTGTTTCTGAAAGTCTGGCGCAATCAAAACTGGTGCATTCATCAAAATAGGCTTGATTTTCTCAAATGCTTTTTGGCATTGCTCTGACCACACAAATTTTTCATTTTTTCTTCAGAAGGTTGGTCAGCGGACACGCAATTTCTGAGATATTTGGACTTCTTTTTTTTATAATACCCGACCATACCTAAGAATCTCATGAAATCTCTTATGCTTTATGGTGTGGGGAATTTCTCAATTGCTTTATCTTTTGCTGTGATTATCCTAATTTGCCTTTGTTCTACAACATGCCCTAAGTATGTGACATTTACATGGCTAAATTCGCTTTTCACCAGATTCACAGTCAAGCCTGCCTGAGATAATTTCTCAAATAATTGATGGAGCTGTCACATGTGTTCTTCCCATGCTCGGGGGGGGGGGGGGGTTCTCAGCGTCGCGAGTCTTCAAAACAGGCCGATCGACCTTTTTGACGAAATTGATTTTTGTGGCATATTATGATACTATATCACAAGCTCTTTTCATATACCCAATATTGAGCAAAAATAACATTCAAATTTATAGGTATATAGTTTTCACTTTTGAAAAACCATACCCAAACTCCAATGAAAGTCTTCCAACCAGACCAATGTGCATTCGTCTGTTTGCTTACTTAATACCACTGTACGACAGCTTATAAAGTGCCCAATTCGATCAATGGGATATAGCGAGATTCATCTCCCCTCTCAACACTGTCTTGCCTAAACTGTATCTGAGACGATCTTCCCACACTGTAACAATTTTTGCAGTATTTTACTTTGGCAGCAATTCTGCTAATATTATTGTTAACAAATTACACAATCTGGTTCCAATCATCAAAACAACTAAAAATATAAACACAACATCAAAGTAAAGTTTTTTCCCCCCCCAAAAGAACCTACACTAATTTCCAGGCTCTCGATTTTTTCATTAAGATGAAACCTAGTAAAGGTTATCGCTATGGTTGTTAGGAAAGGTGTTGTGAAAATGAGAAGAATCCCTACTATCTCACGGCTGAATGACCACAACTTAAACACACAATGGAGCCCTTTTTAAACATTGGCAAAGGTGGTTTCTGTCCTTATTTCACTGTGGTTACACCTTAATGGAATGCGGATTAACCTCCCGCCAATGTTGCACCATGCAGGTCCTTGCCTTTTGAATCATACTCGGTCCACCTGGTTATGCATAAAATGATGAATGCTCCATGCATGGGATACAGGGAGCATTCATAAGATTATGAATGGTGAAGATCAGGCGCGGATCTCGGGAGGGGCGGAGGGGGCGCGCGCCTCCCCGAAATTCTTGCAAAATTTCGACCAGTTTCAGCCTTCAGCCCCCCGGTATTTGACGTTTTTCAATCCTGGATCCGCCCATGGAAAACCATGTCAAACAAAAGGACCTGGTATCAAAAGTGTAGGCCTAATAACCCAATAATTTCCACCACAATACGCACTTGCAATACACCAACCACAAAGCTACAGTATAAAGATGGTAAAAAGTCCAAACTGGGATTGCAATAATTAATCACGCCTAGGTTATCTGCCCAGGATAGGGCAATTTGCCATTGCCCTGTTGGAAGCTGGCAGCTGTCATCACGATTGACGTTTTTGCAATTTTTTTAAAAAGGCCTCATTTTTTCTTTACTTTGTGCTCTTCAGCCGTGAAGCAACCGCTTCCAACGTCTAATTTTCACAACACCGCTTCTAACAACCATAGCTATAACCTTGATAGGTTTTTCATCTTTAAAAAACCGATATCCTGGAATTATAGTAGGTTCTTTGGGGGGAACTTACTTTTTGAATTTTGTGTTTTATATTTGGCGAGTTATTACGAGATTGTGAATGTCTAAGAACCAAAAAGCACTGACGACCTCTAACTTAGTAGTCCTATCAACAAATGTCACCATTTTTACGGTGTCAAATATATGTGAAATTGCCGCAGTTTATAATTGTTGTAACACAGATGCATGAAAAGGAAAACTTTTCAATTTAGTCGTATAGCCTGAAATGACAAATACAGTATTTTTGCTATATTCCAAATACAGCCAAGTACTCTCTTTTTACTGCAAAGTGCGTCTGTAATTTTTACAGGCATTATTTCGTCAAATACAAGATGTTGTAGTGGTTATTATTTAAACCAAAGTATGCATTGCTAGCTGCGTTCTTTACTAGACGTAGATTTAAGATGTCTTGACTATCTTAGCGACGATCCGGGCGATTAGCACGGCAAAAAGGAGCTACGTTTGTCAGTTTCGAATCGCGCCAGTTGGGTTTTATTTTTTATTTAGACATGGAGACATGGTATTTAAAGGTTCTTTTGTTTTGTAATGATACATTTATGTTTTTCATGAGAACAATTCCTAGAACTATAATTGTAGTATGATACGAAAATCTATTGAAAGTACACTACAATTTAAGCTGGCATCTTGATTATATTTCGGGGACGAAGGCGTCAAGAAACGAATGCAGTTTGACGATTTGAATGATCAGTTATCAAAAATGAGTAATTGTGATCCAAAATCATCAATCATAAATACTTTAATTATTTTAATAGCTCTCTAAATATGTAAATGATAAAAGCTTAAAATTGTCACAAATACCTTTAACTTATTTCATTTGGGAAATGTTAACAACACAAACATACATGTATTATTGTGCAAAAAAATTGTGCAAAAATAGTAACAATTACTCATTTTACATTTGTTGCTGCACATTAATTGACAATTTGTACAACCAGAAAGTACACAAACAAGCATTAATTTTAGTAACTTATTTTTCACTTAATTGTTTTATAGATCACCCTCTTGTTGTAGTCCTTTCATGTTTTTGTATGATATTTGGTTCATTTTAATTCGCAATATATTAATTTGAAAGGAAAATAATGTATATAACTTCAATGTTCTTATATATTCCCTGTAAGGTACCGTAGTATTGTGGTTAAGTATTTGGTTTCAGGGTCCCGTGTTATTTGATTTCCAATTAGTAATATGCTATGCATGTATAATTTACAGCTAAATTGAAATCATAATGCAATGTAAAACATAGTACTTAAAATCTCTATTTTTCTTCTTTTCTTGCCCTATTTCGCCACATACACACACTGGACAAAAGTATTCTTCTTCTTAGCGTGTCCACATGTCATTAGTAATGGCTTGTGGTGGTGTCAGGATTTATTCAACTGAGTAAGCTGATCCGGGGCCGCGTGTATCCACGATACGGAAGCTCCTAACATGGCCCACTTTTTTTTTCTCACGCCAGTGAGTCTACTCTTGATTTAGCAGATGTCTCACTTCTACATTTCACCCCTAACGATAACAGTGTTCAGAGCAACTTGTGTGACAAATTTTATACTGTTAATGAGACTATCACATGACACCTTCTCAATTATATAACGTCTCATGCTTAATGCAACATTTTCAATTAAAACCTAATCAGGCACATGAACATGGTTACCCAATAATGAGATTGTGATCAAAAAATCTGTATGCACTATGCAATCGTGTTTGTTGTTTGGTTCTTTGCTGGTTTCAGGAACGGGTTGGTCCTTTCTACCAGAGCATAGTGTGCACTGTTTATCTCAAATGTTCACTGTCCAGTTCTAACAGTGGTCCTGTATAACCATTGCATGCTTTCATCTATATATACAAAAAGTCCGCCGTGCAATTGATCATATAGGCCTATTTTAGCACTTGAAACCATGCACTTGGCAATGAAGATTTAAAAAAAGGCAAGATATTTAGAATTATTACTTTGATGATGGTTGCCCAGGGAATGACTATACTCATAAATGTCTTTGTGCATGTTTGGACTATTTATTTTATTGGATAAATTGTAGTGTTTATCCGACAATTCCTTTTCTCCCCAACATTTTTTCCTTGTGGAAATCTTGAAACCAGCAACCGAAGACCAAAACAACCGGTTTAAAACCCGGAGTAGTAGTTTTACTCAGTTTCTGCTTTGGACTGGGTCAAAATTAATGATACATTGTGTGGAATAAACCTGCTTTAATAAACTGCTTGATATCTGCGATGAGATTTCTATTCACAGTTGCCCCTTTTGACTGTCAATGCGAGTTATAAACACGTTGCAATGTAAATATGAATAGTACTTGCCAATTCTAATGTGACATTGGTACAATGAGAATTTATTTTGTGTGCTCATGACTATATGCCATCTTTTTTAAGCCTATTATAAGTTATTATTAACACAACATTCTAAGCATTTTACAAGAAGATCAAGCAGTAAAACTGATGCAAAGTTAACATGAAAAAATGTTGTAACTTGATAGGTCATCCGATGTCGGAACACCCTAAAGAGGATCAAAGAAGTACAAAGGTGTCAGTTTAATTTCACAGACAGATGGACATAACCCATCCATCTGCCACTGGACACAGTGCATACCACAGTTTGTTGTCTTACGATTAAAAATCGGGACCACTTTACATAACCCCAAGCAAAAGAAGTGTTTGTTACTTGGAAGTTGAAAAGGCAAAGCAAGCAGGTTTTTCCTTAATAACAATAAACCTTGATTTAAAAACCTTACGGCAAGTGTACTTTTAATTTTGTGATTCGTGCAAGTTAAAAAATGCATTCATATAAGGTTAAATATGCATATTGCCACAGCCATGTTTTGTATTGAAGCTTACCTCACAATTGAATTCAGTAAATTCTCATTTTTTTTTCAAAACAAAAACAAAAACAAAAGTATTAAAGCTTGCTATTTTTGCAAAGTTTACAATGGCTGCTCTTACTATTAGAGTATATTACTTTGTGGTATCATATTGGTATTAATTTTTGATAGAATTATTTTTTCGTTTGTATTAATTATTGTGTGTGTTTGTATACTGATCGACTGTCCCTCATAATAATCGTGAAGCTAACAATTCAACTGCAGAAGTTATATGATCAACACTGATAGAATCAATGACCAAACTGGCAATGTGTCAAATCACGAAAATGAGTCTAATTCGAATGCGCAATGATATTCATAATTCCAAAATATGATGAATGTTTTTTGACGCTGAGATACGAGAATCATAACATGATTGGAGAAAGCAATGACCTGAGATATCAATGCAAATATTTAACACCTGACCATGTAGAAGAACAAAATCTGTTAATGCACAATTTTCTAGACTAATATAATTCAGAAGTTTTTCAAAAAACTTTGATAAGTTTAAAAAGAATGCCTTAAAAGGAACTATCTCATAGTTTTTTACTATCATTGCCTGTCCAGAGACTCACTAAAGGCTAACCGAACAGTATTACAATCGACCTGGATATAATTTTGAATACACAAACAGAGCATATCGTGACAAAGGTGCGGGGACTTTATGTAAGCGAAACAGTTGACTACAAAACCCAAGGAAAGACCTAAACAAATCAACAAATTTCAAAATTGACCCAGGAAAGTAAAAACACAACACCGAACAAAATCAGAAAAATATAATAGTAGGTGTTATATTACAGGTCTCACCCACATCAATTGATCATTTTCGAGAAGAGTTTAGCACAATTTTAAACAGTATAAGGATGAGGACAAAATGAACATTTGGGGGACTTAAATACGACTTATTAAAGAAGGAGATTCATAGACCAACCCATGATTACCTTAATGAATTTTCCGCCAACTCACTCTTACCAACTATAAACAAAACCAATCTTTTTTAAACAATAAAAAAAATAAAAAAAATCATATATTAAAATATTATGATTTTTCTTCACGCGATATTCATAAAACGACACAAGTGATCATTTGCCAAATATTCCTATCATCTGGTTTTGATGTAAACACAAGAAAATATGCAATGACGGCAATCTTTCAGAGAAAAATACACTGATAGTAACGTAAATCCTGAAAGAAAAAATCAATTGCACAGATTGGCGACAATATGCTACTAGGGATGATGTAAATGATGATTACCAAAAAGTTATTATACATTTAACAATTGGTTGACGAATGCATCCGCTTCGGAAAATGTACTAAAAGCAAAAAACGTGATCCTATGTTTGCCTTGGATTACCAGAGGGTTAACTTAAAAGTATATAAACCAAAAAAAACAACATTTAAAAAATTATAAAACAAACTAAGAATGATGAGATTTAAATAAATAACAAACATCAGAAACAAATACAAGTCTTATACGCAAGCCAAAACGGGTGTATCTATCAAGACAAAGGTCTTATGTGGTATAACTTATACATGTATATATTAATACAAATGAAAGAGACTTGGAAAACAATAAACAACATTCTAGGCCGTACCAAGAAGAATCATGTCCAAACTCTTTTAAAAAGTGATGATGGTGAAACAAATATTGATCTTATTTGATCTTGTAATGACTTCAATAATTTTTTTGTAAAACATAGGGTGCAAATGTTGCAAAAACATATAGAGAACGAACAAGTGCAAAAATTATGAAGAATATTTATCAGATCCTGTACGAACTAGATCTTTCGAAACCTATTGTTGAAAATGATGTAACCAAAATTCTAAGCAAACTTGATCCCAACAAAAGTCCTGGACACGATCGAATAACCAAAACTAACTGGTAAAAAGGTAGCAAATGAAATAAGGGTTTAAACCGCTTACTACCATTTTCAATTCTTCAATTACGAAGGTGTCGTTCCTAGCGATTTCAAAATGCTAAGGTCGTTCGATTATAAAATGGAACAATGTTCAACTATATTCTAATATCGTCCCGTGTCTATTCTACCTTTGTTTTCTAAAATTTTAGAGCGTTGGTTTTTGATAGGTGCTTGTCATTTATTGACAATTAGGAATTATTACCTAGAAAACCAATTGACTTTAGACCGAATCATTCAACAGAAATGGCTATTATAATTTACTTGATATGGTTTACAATGGGGTTGAAAATAAAGAAATAGTTTTTTTTTTAGGGTATTTATGTAGACTTATCTAAGGCCTTTGACACAATCAGCATGAGATTTTGCCTAAAAAAACTAAAGCATTTATGGTTTCATGAGATTCATTAAAATGGTTTTGAAAGCACCTAAGCAACAGATTTCAGGAGTTCACTGATAACTCATGCAATCTGATATTAAACCAAGTCACTGGTGGCGGTCCACAGGCGCGTCTATTCTGGTCCGTAATATGTTATACTTTGTATATAATGATATTATTAAGTCGTATCAATCATAATTTTGTAGTTGATGCAGATGACACAACAATCTTATATTTCGCACAAAGAATTGGATAGTAAAATACAAAATGGTGAATCTGGAAACTCCAAAAGTTAGGTAAGAATGGTTTAAAGCAGAACAAGTATCATTAATGTGACAAAACCAAACTATATGATCATGTGGAATACCTCAAAAAACCTTTAAAATTTAAAAGCAATTAAATGTATTTTGGATGGCAAAAGGCTATCAAGAGTAAATAAGGTGAAGTTATAGGTATCATTATTGATGAGATGGTCATTTAAGGCTCACAATCTGAACCCGTATCAAATAATATTTAAGTAATGCTGTCTTCCTTAGTAAGCCACAATATTTTGTTTCCTAAAAAGATTTATTTAGTATTTATTGTCAATTGTTCACCTTATATATCTTGGATTCTTGATGGGGAAGAACTTTATCAAATATAGCTGGATCGGTGCTCAAATTACAAAAAAGAGCTGTAAGAAAATTTCCAATTCTCATGTAGAGCCCACACTAGGCCATTGTTTAGAAATCTGAAGATCCTCACTGTTTTGATCTGTATCAATACAATATTGCATATTATGTTCAAGTATACATGGTAACCTGCAAACGTCATTAATGAGATACTTCTTAAAAAAAGCCAATCGTTATTCTATGAGAAATGCTGACAATTACAAACTAGTCAAAAACAAAACCGAATTTTCATCAAAATCAGTTAGATAACAGGTCCTAAGGTATGAATAATTTAAATACTGAAATTGAAAAACACAGCAACAACTGAATCATTCAAAGTCATAAGTTAAAAGACACTATCATATTTTTGTATGAGTAATGTTTCAATGTTTCGCGTAATGTACTATTGAATAATTCTGGTATCAGTATATATGTATATATTAATTTGTTTTGTAAGTAACTTTTTTTTTTTGGTAAGGGGGCACTCACTTCTGGCCGTTTTTGGCCTTTCGTAGTGACGCCTACCATGCCTTTACATATTGTGTAATACCTACAATGTGTATGTTCATGTAATGGATAATAATAAAATATGGCATGTAATCAATCAATAGTCCAATTCAATGGTCATCCGATAGATCGGAAAACACTAAAGAGAATCAAAGAAGTAATCAAAGTTGTCAGTTTTAAATTTCATCACAGCAGATGACATAACCCAACATCTGCAACATGGGACACAGTGCAATACCACGAAGTTTGTTGTCTTAACGATTAAAACTCGGGACCACTTTAATACCAGCAAAAGAATGTGTTGTTCATTGGAAGTTGAAAATGCAATCAAAGCAGGTTTTCCTTAATAAACAATACACATTGATTTAAAAACTTACGGGGGCAATAAAGTGTACTTTTAATTTTGTGATTCTGTGCAAGTTAAAAATTGCATTCATTAAGGTTTTAAATATGCTATTGCCCTACAGCCATGTTTATGTTATTGATAGCTTACCTTCACAATTGATTCAGTCAATTCATCATGTATTTGTTTCAAACACAACAAAAACCAAAGTATTAAAGCTTCTATTTTTGCAGTTTACATCAATCCTTCAAGTTAGTTCAATAAAGTATGAACATGAAATAACCAATTTATTATTGCAATATTAAAAGTTGTATTGAGATTTTACCACATCCTTCTTTATAGTTTGACACTCACTGGGCCTTCAAAAAGTTTAATGCACATTTCAGTTTATTGTAATGTATGACCAAATGTTTGTATAGATTCTCCATCGGCAGTTGTGTTGTAATTTCTCTGTATGCTACTTGAAGTTGATTTTAATAACCCATCCCTCCACCTAAAAATAGATACACCCCTAGATATTTGTTTGTAGTTTATGGCCCTGGTGTTTACAAACACACACTTCCTTAAATGAAATTAATGAAAAGAAACCAAAAAATTATGTTAAAGGCACTTTGCACTTTGCCAAATCTGAATTCCAAAAAATATAAAAAAATCTGATTTTTGCATGTCTGAAACAAGTATAGCTATCCTAACATACCCTGCAAGTTATAAGGCTGCGAGCAACCTAATGAAAACAAAATCGGATATTTTGGTCACTTGTGTCCGTACGAACACTTCTTATAATACGTAATTGAATGAGATTCAAATATAGACTTTATTCTTCACTTCTAGATTATTTCTGCAAATTTCTGATAGTGCCTTTAAAGGTCAAGGTATCGTGACAATCAATATGATGGAATGAAGTTCCGGGTCAATGCGTGAGATTGTCTTTTTAAAGACTATTCTTGTTTAGACTGGGGGCGGATTGGGAACAGTCGGGGGTTTACACCCTACTCTTATTCGACACTGACTGCGATGTACATGTACAGTTGTGACTCTGTACACGGAACCGACGGCTTAACGTCCCCTCCGAAGAACGGAATGTTTTCATGATTCATTTGCCCGATTCCAATCGAACCATGGAGGAGAGCGGTATTCTGTATTTAATCAATAGCTCGTATACAGATTAAATCCAGAATTGAGCACCCGAATAAATCCCAGCAAGTGACCCCACCGGGATTCGAACCCGGGATTTTTTTGATAGATTTGTGCCACAGGCAAGCACCTTAACCGCTAGGCCACGCTCTCCCAAGTATTGCAAAAGTATTGCAACATGCAGAAAAAATCCCTAATCACAAAATAATTTCAAATTGTACCATGGGTTCTTCACCACGCATGACGCATTGAATGAAACAGATGTCATTCCCCAGAATCCTAGAGTGCGAACAATATTTTGTTTTGATTGCCATGTTCCCTAAATATGGCGGATTAAAAGAGCTGGCGATCGATAGCTTGCCGATTGCACCCCAGAAGGAATACAGACACAGGAACGCCTCAGATGATTCCAAAAGAGCCTCTAAATGAATTGTTGGGGTTTACTTTAAATGTTTACGGGAGAAAAGTGCAGTGCTTGTGTGGACCGGAAATGAGATAACGTCAATGGAAGATGAGAGCAAGTCAATCGCTGTTGGACTCGGGAAATTGAATGGCAAGAAAGTGGTCACGTGGTAACTTGAAAAGAACTTTCTAATCATACCGTTGACATTATACTGTTTGTCATGGAATGTGAATAAGTATTCAGACATAATTTTGTGCAAAACACGTGATTAATCATTCAAATTCCAATGCGGATGTCTCAACATATTTCCGACTTTTTTTTAAAGACCACTGTCTTCCATTGATGTTATCTCATTTCTGGTCCACACAAGCACCACACTTTTCTCCCGTAAACATTTTACAGTAAGTCCTAACAAACACTTACAATTCATTTAGAGCGGGGCTATTTTGGGAGTCCTTGTGTGGCGTTTTCCTGTGCATGGGCCCAGTCTCATGTTTACCTTCTCTGGTGTGCAATGGGGGGCTATACAGGTAGGGCTCGATCGCCAGCTCCCCTTTGCTTAATCCGCCATATTTAGGGAACAGGCATTCAAAATAAATTTTTTTTGTCGCACTCTATGTTCTGGGGGAATAAACATTTGTTTGAAAAACACAACTTTGACATTCAATGTGTTGGTTAAGAACCGCTGGTACAATTTAAATCATTTTGTGAGTATGAAAATCTTTTTTCTTGCATTTGCAATACTTGTTTGTACAGTGAGTGACCTACAACATCAATTTGGATTCACCATCAACTTAGTTAATTATAATTGGAAACTAGCTTTATATTTTTCTGTGTACGTATATAAACGCCATAAGGTAGTGTGATTTTGAGTACATGTAGCCAAAATTATTATGAGTTGTACTGATTAAAACATTTTCAGCCATCTCAGGTAACTTAAAGCTTACTGATTGAAATTATTCCCAATAAAATTGAATGCAACCCAATAAATACCGGACTTTTATAATCGGAAATAGGCAATTTGAAGTGTCAGAAGTGTTTGAATACAACTTGACCATCATGAGCACCGCGAGACCCATTCACATAGCAGGAACTTGTTATAACTGGTAGATGCTCTTCAGCAGGTACCTGTTATAACTGAACTCAATGTAGTACCTGCATACAGTGGCTATACAGCAGGTACCAGTGGGAACGGGTTAATGTTCCTTAACATATTGTACACGCGTATTTACAACCCTGGACTTATGTGGTGGTCCCTGGGGTTTTGGATGACGCGGAAAAAAATTGTTATTGAGCGGATTTTTTGCACATATAAGCAGAATGCATCCATACAGCAACATATCCAAAACTCCCCAAAATACAATGCACAGTAAAGCATTTAAAAAAAAATGGCCGCCAAATTAGCCATACCTCAGGTGTTAAAGTATGTGTTGATGAGTTTAAGTGTTTTTGAATCTTTTTGGGGGGTCGAAATTATGTACAAAACCTAAATCACTGATGACTTCCTCACGTGAACCCGCCAAATCCAAAATGGCCGTCATTTTATATCATTAGCTATAATCTCATGTTTTTGATATGTTTTGATTTTCAAAGAATTTTTTTGTTTAAATTTAAATCATTGCTGTTTTTTGTAACTCAAAAATCCAAAATGCCACCAAAATGATGGCTGCCATTCGCTGTCATATATATAATTATCTTCTCACTGACATATACTTCCTTGGGCCCATTTTTTTCTCCTGCAAGGAAGCTTCGGTCAAACTGTCGCATATAGAGGAGGGGTTGTTTAAAAAAAGCATAATCCGAAAAGGGGTTGTTCTAATTACCAATAGTAGTAATTTTGGTTTCTTTTTTAGTCTATTCGAAAGAATGACTTGAGTGTTATGTTATTTGAACTTAATCAGAATGCCATTCCCCAACTGCACAATGAGAACCAATACGGCGCGGGCGACGGCCGTTTCACTATAAACTAATGTCGAAAGAATTGGTTTTAAAAAGATTAGTATAATGAATGGCAGTTTTTCGTATACTGTTCACATAATGCATGATTAATTGTAGGCCTACACACGTAACATCTTGCCAGAAATGGGCATAGAAACACTCAGGCCATATATATTTCTAATTTACACCAATTAAACGCAGAATAGAACCTGGAGTGTGAAAGAAATTTATAAGTATTAATCCAGAAATGGGAGAAATAAACATTTGGGTGTGAAAACACCTCAAGCGGACTTCCTATTACATAATTCAGTTTCCGTCTTTTGTACCCGTTCGTCCCTTTACAAAACATTTTTTTCTTTTATTTCATTTATATCTATTTATTCACTTATTTGTATTTATTCCTTTATATTGTTTCTTGTCATTTTTAATTATTCGCTTATATATATTTTATTTTAGATATAATTGATGTTTGTTTGTTTCTTTATCCCGTCTTTTCCTTGTCTTGAAGTTGAGATATGCAAATTACATGTACTGCGGCCATTTTGAATTTCCTTCAACATAAAGTAAAACATGGAAAATTTAGATTTTCGACTAAATCATCAATACTTTGATAAGAGCCAAGATACGCTAATTTGCAATGTCCGCTATTTTTGGCGGCGCATCTTGGATCATTGTTCCCCAAAGCGGATTCATGGATTTTGGATATGTTGTTATATGGGATGGTATTTCTGCATGTCTGGTGAAAAATCAGCTCAATAACAATTTTTTTCCACGTAGTATGTGTATTTTCCTTCTTCAGGACTATACTATTAGTAAATGTTTTCTCTTTACACTCTAAAATAATTTGAAATTACATTTATTGTAAAATCCATGGTTGAATTCGAACCTGTGAATACCTGCTTTTATAATCGATCTCTTATCCACTACACTAACGAGGAGGATATGGAGGTGATTGATTTTAATCCTACATATAAGCTTTACGGAATAAAGCGAGTAATAACTATGTGATATGATAGCCTGTATGCATTGAATACATTGAGTCAGTACTATAACTGTTACCTGCTGAATAGCAATATCATTTAACCAGTTATAACAGGTCCTGCCTATTGTGAATTGGGTGGTACCGAAAAGTAGAAAGGTAGGGCCCAAAGAGGTTCTATATAGATAGCGAGAGGGCAAAACGTTAGCGTAATCTTTAGAAATTCGTCGTCTCGCATGTTTTGCCGACCATCAAAGAAAACCTAAGAGTACCAACAATAGAAAGCATGGCTGCCTCCGCTTCTTCCATATGCTGTGGGTGCCGCTTTGCATATACACTAAGCAGTAGTGATACAAATTGATGTATTTGGTTAGAGGTGGCCAGGTGTAATAATAGTCACCTGGATCAATTGTGCTCTTACGATCTATTTTTTTTTCTCTTAAACAATGCGCGCTTAGGTGAAAAGATGTATTCATTTGAGGCGGTTTATTTAATCAAGACGACTGACGTGTCACATTCATTTCATTCGTTGTGTGGCCATGGGGGTAGCCAATTAAAAAACCACCCAATAGCAAACCCAACACCTGATATTTTGCCGGATTGTTTTGTATCGAATTGACAGTATGTGTGTGTATACAGCACCCAAACTGATAATATTCCGTGCAATATCACATGTCAGCGCCCAGCACGGACGACGGGTTTTGATGGGCTTCACCCCCTTGAAAGGCCGCAACTAGTAAACTGCCACCGTAACCTCAAATGCTCTGTTTTTTTTAACTCATTAAAAATTTTCAACAACAGAACGTATAGAATAACCTACTGTAGCGAGTACTGTGACTTTAAGGTGAAACATGCACAATGATCTGTTTGATGACAGAAATCAAATAATAATCCTTGTGAATAAAGCATTCATTTCAAATTGGAAACCAATAGACATATTATTTTTTCCGATTTATCCGCTTTTTGTTTTTTCTAACGATTTTAGAAACAATTTTGAAAAGTGTAAACCTACATGATTAAAACCCAGATTTAAATAAGAGTTGGTTTTAAGTTTTTATTTATTGAAATTGAAGTAATTCATTCTAAAACACGTGTTTATTGTCGATCTTTAATATTCAAATATTTTCTTTTTTTTTTTTTTTTTTTAAATATATTTGTAAATATAAATGACTTGATAGTAGATAAAAGCGTTTTTTTTTAAGAGTGATCCATGAGGTTCGTTTTACTTCTGCAAAAATTATCAATATATCACCTCAAGAAGCGGTAACGAAAATTTTTTTAATCGTACTTCTTAACTCTTCCACCACTTAACGTTAGACATACATTTTGGATGGTCCCTTAGTGTACTTACAACAAAAAAAACAAAATGTGGTGGGCCTTATGCTGTCATTTTTTGGAAGTAACAAAAAATACTATAAATTTTTATGTCCAATTTTTCATTCAGGCGTATAAAACGACTACCACTGGAGCTTTTATTTTCGTTTTTTTTCCCAATTATCACAGTAGCATAAAAAATTTGTTTGTTTGGACGTAACCTGACCGATCCTAAAAAAAAACATGCCGACTCAAACATTTTATGCAAATTAGCACAAAATAAAAAAAAATCTGTCGACCAACCCATGATTTCAAAAAGGTGCAAAATATCAAAACAAGACCACACACAACTACAAGTAGAATAAAAAATCTTTGGTATGTCATTAAAAAAGCTGAACTAGTAGCATATTGTATTCATTTTAGAGAGTAATACAGGGGGGGGTTTTTTTTGGGGCGATCTAAAATAATAATAATAAAAAAAAATCCGACCGACCGACCCTCATATTTTTATCATTTAGGCAAACAAACATATTTTGTAAAATGCCTTATCGTACATTCATATGAATTTTCAATTATTACGATTAAGCACTAAGATTTACAGGAATCAATTTACTAATTATAAAATAAAAGATTAAAACTTATCAGTCCTCTTTCATTGGCACATTAATTTTGCTGATGATGCAGCCTAAAAAAATCAACAAAAGCACAGTCAGTTCTAGGCCCTCCACAGGCAAAAGTATGTTCAATACCACGGTATGAGGCCAATCGGTCGACTCTTGAGTACGCCAACAGGTGAATGCGCATTCGAATCCTTTCAAATGGAAACAGGGGACGTTTTTATTTTTTTTTCAAACGGCCAATCGCTTTGACAGGGGAAACAAAGGATAATTGAATGGAGAAACGTGCTCAAAACGAAGAAACATTTCAAGGGCACAATGTACACAAAAATAATTTCCTTATAAAATGTTCCAAATTTTAGATATGCAAGTTTATTAATTCTCTAAAACTTCAATCGCTGATATCTCGAAAAGTGACTTTTGGTCGATTGGCCTGTTGTTTGGAAGATTCGTGATGATATGGCCGCCCGGGGAGGGTCACATAATTTCACGCTTTACAATAAAAGTGGGTCATTTTTCCCAACCTGCTACTATCTCCCTACTACTAACTCCTATTTGGAAAATTTCCACGTTGATGGAACCTGACGATTGAGATTTTGAGTAGGGCGCCCCCTAACCTGACTTAGTCAAAGTTTGGTATCCTGTACTTAGTCGTTTTTTGAAATAGCATTCAGCGAGACCGCTCCTCTTAAGTCCAGCGGCCACTTCCAGGTGAAGACCAAGGAAGCGGTACGCTTGCCGTGGCCCGGCTACATGAATTTTCACCCAAGGGTTTGCTTATTAGATCTAGGGAGATTTTCAGCTGACCAAGGAAGTGGTCCGCTCCTGGAAAAATCTCGCTGCCGTGGCCCGGCTACGTGACTTTTCACCCAAGAAGAGTTGGGTTCATAATCAAGAGCGATTTACCGCTGACCCAGGAAGCGGTCCGCTCTGGACGGCAGGGACACTTTCAGTGGAACCTGAGAAGCCGCATTACAGTAATGTTTGGCCTACTGCTTAACCCGGTCGCAACCCCTGACCTTGACCGTGGCAAGTGACCCTTGACTTAGCCGGGCCACGGCAGCGGAAATGTCACGACCCGCTGAAATTTTCAAAGTCCGGATAAGAAAAAGTGAAAAATTATCCCTTCCGACCCTCAGGCATTTCCCCTCCCCCAAGGGAATCGGGGAGTACAAAAGAAAAGGTATGACAAAAAGAAAAAGAAAAAAAATTACTTACCTTGACTGAGACTCGAACCTGGAAATCCGGAATCCTAGCGGGCTGGTCCTGCGTCTGGTCTTGGGTCCGTCGCCGAATCCACTGCGCCATCTGATACTTACCTGAAAAATGATTGCATTTTTATAATTTTATACCTTGGAATCCAACCAGGGCCACGGCAGCGAAACTTTATACCTAGCCGGGCCACGGCATGTAAGTGTGTTCCAGTTAACTTTCTAGTGTGCTCTTAGTGTGCTAGCCGGGCCAAACTTCACGTGGCAGGGCCACGGCATGTGTGTTCCGGTTAACTTTCTTCACGTGGCAGGGCCACGGCATGTAAGTGTGTTCCGGTTAACTTTCCGCTCTGGACTTCATTTTTGAAATGTCTACATGCCGTGGCCCGGCTACGTGAATGCCGTGGTCCGGCTACCTAACTTTTCACACAAAGATTTAGGGCGACTTCCCGCTGAACAAGGAACCGGTCCGCTCTGGACTTAGTTCATTTTTGAAATGTCTACATGCCGTGGTCTTCACTTTGCAGGGCCACGGCATGTAAGTGTGTTCCGGTTAACTTTCTAGTGTGCTCTTAATGTGATAGCCGGGCCACGGCAGCGACACTTCATACCAAGTAGGGCCACGGCAGCGAAACTTTCAGCGGAACCTCAGGTGGTACAAGAGACTGGGCGCATGCCTGAGAACCAGCATATTGCTTTACAGTAATTTTCGGCATACTGCTTGATCGGTCCCAACCCCTGACCTTTACCCGGTCGCAACTCCTGACCTTGACCCGGGCAACTGACCCTTTACTTGACCTAACTAAGGGGCGGCCGCACGCCTGTTAAGACGCGTGCAGTTTTACCGTAATGTTCGGCCTACAGGTTTATTTAATTAACCCTTTTGCTAATTTAAAGGGAATATGTTTTTTTTAATATGTTCTGACAATGTAATTGTATTGGAATTTGTGGACAAGGGTAATGTGTTCTTTCTTTTGAATTTAGGTTTCAACATCTGTTTATCACAGACGTTTTCTGATCAGATTTATTTGGTGTTGCTGGTAGTATTTCGGCTTCACTTGTGTGGTAGCAGTAGCTCCAGGCTGCGAGTTTTGTATGGTAGCAGTAGTTTGTATTTGGAATTGTTGGTTAAACCAACGCACCACGGCGCAGGGGAACCTATTTTAACCTGGAGAGGATGGGGCCCAGCCCATTCAGTTCCTTGCCGGGTACAGGATCCAAATACCGGTCGGATGAAGGCCTCCCATGTGTGGTTTTATTGGCCAGGTTCCAACGGTAGATGTAGGATGGACTTTTGTGGTAGCAGCACTGAAGCGATTGCGGGTGGTCTGGAGAGGTAGCAGTAGCTAGCTAGCTGAGAGATTGATGTTACAAGTCTTTGATGTTAGTTGACTTGTAAGACTTGTTAGTTGACTAATCGCTCGGCACAACACTGTAAGGGTCGGCCTATGGTCAATGCTAGAACTACAGCGGTGCACTGGTGTTTTCGGCACAACACTGCGGGCACGTTCAATGTCATTTGTCCGAGTAAGTCAGCGGACAAAGTTAGCAAGGCAGGGTGCCCTAGCATTCGGCACAACCTTCCCTTAGGCATCCGTCATTTGTCAAAATGCTTGGACCGCAAGGTGGTCGCTCAAATCAAGGCTGCAAAAGCTGCACAAAGAGGAAGCGATGGTAGACGAAAAAGCACTCCACCCGACAGAGATGCACACCGCACGTTCTGCATTGGTTGAGGCATGTGCCTTACTACAGGTCGATCTGGGCGAACTGGCCACCGGCCGAAACCGGCAATGAGCTCCTCGGCCAGTTTGAGGATAAACCTCGAATGGCGAACAATTCTATCAGCAGCCGGGTTTGCCGCCGCATTGTTGACACGATTGTAACAAATCCAGGCATTGACCCGGCTGATATCGACCAAGAAGTAAAGAACCTGCTTCCACCAGTGCTGACTCTTTCTCCAGCAGGAGTTGTATGCACGTAACTGATCAGCTTTGTCAACGCCGCTCCTGTACTTGTTGTAATCAACAATTACGGGCGGAGCGGCGACAATGTGCGTCTCTTTCTAAGAGCTTTTGGTGAGCCGAAAGCGTCGGCTGATCTTCTCGGGATCATTGGCATTGCGATACCAGTGGGACCACCTTGATGTCTTTCCACAGCGTGAACGTTGTGCGCCCATTTTGCCGAACATAAAAGGTACCACGCGGGGCCTTTTCAGGTTCTTGATGACACCGGCTCGGTGGTTTTTGCGGCTATCTTTTGAGAAGTCAGTCTGCTGTCTCCGTGAATTCTCTTTCACGGCCCCCGTTAGATAGGTGTCGCGCTCCAACAGTTCCTGGGCTAATTGAAAGGATCCGTACAACTTGTCGCAGTAAATTTGATGGAACTTGTTGTGGTGACTCGATGTCGCCTCGAGCGCGACCTCCACGATTTTCCGGCGTGCGTTTGAAGGTGCATACGCAGTAAAGTTGCACAGGTATACACTGTCCCATTCGCATACTGCGTACATTCTGAAGCCCTGTTTGATAGGCTTGGTCGGCATCCGATGGTTCGTCAGCCAACCGTAATGCCCCTTGTACGGCACCATGCCTTCATCGAGAGATAATTGCGGATTGCAGTTATACTTCTAAACAGTGTCCCAGGCGGACTGGACTCTATCCAGCGGATGCTTGCGGATGTAATTGAACTTATGCTCTTCCCGGGTTTCTGCTTTCCATCTCTTTGGGTCGGTAGTCGGGTTCGCACAAGAGATGCTACCAGACAGGACTTCAAAACGCGTCCTACCCATCGCACTGCAAATTATCGGATTTCGATAACCCGGATGGGATGACCAATAATCCTTGGCGTTCGCCAGGGAGTTCAGTCCCATCACCAGATTGATACCAAACCACGCGCGGATTTCGGCCACCGATGTCATCTTTCTCACCCTCCTCTCTCTCAACCGGATGTTTGTCCAGTCAGCGATTTCCTGGAAGAGATTAAGAGGGAAAAACTCCGCAAAATAGTCCAAGGGACGCGTCTGTTGGTCG